>WUQG02118575.1:0-24984 GCA_011317285.2 Androctonus mauritanicus | reverse complement strand
CATCCCTCAAGATCATTAATCACTGCTGAGTGCGAACGCCTCCTATAACAAACGTCTTTACCTTAAACGAGTTTAACTTAAATGTTAACTTAAGGTAGTGCGAACGGGTTATAAGAATTATTACAACAACGACGATAATTCGCTGTTTATGAAGATAATCATTAATTCAACCATAATGTATAGTTCAAAATGTTATAAATTAATAGTAGAATTAACAGACACTAATTAGTTCAAAAGTTATTAGTGGAGACCGAGCAGCTTAATGGGGACACACAGAGAACATAGACAGACATGATCCCTGTCCTATGAGCCTGATTTTCCTTCGGAAAATATAATACAGTAATCGTTTTATTTCGTTTTTATCCTAAGATTTATTTATCTATAAATTCTTTTGTCCTACAGAAATAAATGCTTGAAATAAAAATATTTTGGTGAAACGAAAACAATTTATGCAAACATAAGTATTAGATAATTTATTTTCATGTGTAATTGGGTTGAGAAAGAAATATTTATAATATAGTATTATATTTGTAGTGTATCGATTTATAATATGATAAGATTATACTTTATACATACGAATAAATAAAGAATCAAAGCAGATGTTGCAGTTATAAATTATTTACTTGCATATAGATGTATAGGTTACAACATATTTTTCGGGGAAAGTAGTCTGTATGAAATCACCATGATGTTGTTTGATGCATCCAAGGACTGGAGTAACTGATCGATGTTAGAAAAAACGAGCATTCAATTGGTTGGATCTGCTGTGTTTAGGTTGCCTATTTTCGCGAATGTGCATTCAGTTCTATAATTAATTGACTTTGTTTTAATGGGATACGTCTGTCCACCAAAACAAAGTAAATTAACAATAGAATTGAATGCTCGTTCGCAAAAATAGGCATCCTAAATATAATAAATCCAACGAACTGAATGTTGTTTTTCTAACATTTAGTAGGCGATTGAACAGTTATTCCAGTATTTCCCACAAATAAAGTTTGAATTTATAAAAGTCATGATATTTAGTAATAATGCTCTGCTATAAAAGTTAATCTCAATGCTGCATCATAGAAAAAATAAATTATTTAGCGAATCTTTCTTATTCGGTCGGTTGATGGCCGCTGCGGAGAATCCACGAATTCGTGCAGCTCCCTCTGTTGCTAACTTAGGCAACGTTACGACGTCCACTATCTGATGGAGTGCCCTCTATCAGAGACTCAACGAATCACAATGGTTACGTTAAAAGTCTTAATTTTAAATGTTTTTCTAATAAATTTATCAAATCTTAGCTTGTAATTGAGTAAGAAGTTAGCTTATACCATTTATAACTAGAGAAAATTCTAAAATTGATAACTTTCTGCCGTATTTATCGAGAAATCTATTTTAATTTCTAGGACACCGATAGAGTGGCAGAAATGGAATGTGCAGTATATAAGGCGAAGGAGGGACCACTGGTGATGATATTCAACGACATGATCATCTTGCTAAATTTCATATAAATCGATTGAATAGCTGAGGACAATGTTTGTCAAAGTATGATGGCACCCTCTTGAGAAACGAGACATTTTTTAAATTTAGATTACTTCTTTTTTATTTCTATATTTTTCAATTCACAAAATTTCGCATCTGTATAATTTATTTTAACGCAACTGTTAAAAAATAAATACCATTATAATTATTCGTGTTTGAATAAAATATTACAATTTCTCCCAAATTGTATTGGCCTGAGAGAGGTACGCCGGTGTTAATAAAGTTACAAAAGGGATAAGCGACTACTGAAAGTTTAGGAAACACTGTCTTATATGGTAAGAGCATCCATTTCTATGGGTAAGAGTTCCTCAGAAATTTAAACATTCGCCATTTTTCAATGGGTGCGATAAGAAGATTGAATGATGAGACGTCGAAATGAGCACTAAAGATAAAACCTCATTATGAAATTTCATGAAATTAAAAAAAATTATTTCAAAAGTTATTAGTGACGGATAGACAACAGCTTGTTGATTTCATAAGTCTTGCTTTCCTTTGGAAAATAGGCTAAAAATATGAATTTGCGAATTACTTTTAATAAACAATGGAAATTTATGCTTCACATTATTTATGAAGTGCCTTTATTATCCATAAAAATACGATATTTTAGAATTTAAAAAAAATATAATAGTAATATTGTTTTATAAATATCAACCGAAATTTAAATTTGCATTTTATAATACGTAAAACTTGAAATGAAAAACATCGAAAGTCTTAAATAACGCCTAATGTTTATCAGAAGGTAGCAGAACTTTAGTTAAATTACTATACTTAACGACAGCATCGGAAGGCAGTATTGAGTCAATGGAAGCGGCGTATTACCAACTTTTCTGACGGTATTAATGCCCACGGAACAGTCGATTTCGATGTAAAAGGTAATAGCGTCAGTAAGAACGATGTTTGTTTTTATATAATCGTGCCTCTGGGTTTACAGTTTCCAATTTCGAATAAATATTCAATTCAATTTATTTCGTTTGATGACTAATCATGTATTCTTTCGAGAATGACTTAAAATTATAACTCTCCGCTATTTTATAACTGTTGAATCGATTGGAATGTGCATCCGATCATCGTATATATTATAGACACGCAGATAATTTACTACATGTGAAAATCATGTTGATTTCGTAATTTTATTCGAAGCTTACAGCCTATTTGTCAAAATTCTCATTATTTTATGGCAATTTACTGTAAGACCGGCAAAGAATTTAGTAGACTATGTCATCGGCGTAGTAATACAAATGAACTTTGTCCCATAGACTCGATACTGCCTTCCGATGTTGCCGTCAAGTATAAGTCTTATAATCGATTTTTGTTTCAAAATTCGAATATAAAATTCCCCTCCTTTTTTTTTTTTGCTGTTGAACTTTTAATCTTTGCGGTATAACAGGACTAATTTAGTATTTTCATTTTAAATTTACAATAAAATTTCTTTTTTTATGCTTCAGCGTTTTAAAAATATATCAAAAGTAAAGAAAATTAAACGAAAAATACAATATATGCTAGTTTATGATTTTATTATTAGATAAAGACTGTGATTCCGAATATGTTCCATTACAAAACTAAAGTCTTTCCTTCCACGCAACAAATCTATGTATGTTGTTGTACTTCTTTCGGTCTTTCCTCAGTGGCAAAAATGACCAATTTAATTAAAGCTTGATAATGTCTTGATCAGATTTATGTTTGGTATGATCTTTATTACAGAGGCGGTGATAACCGGTCCTTAACTCTCTACTAAAGATGTTATTCTTTAGCAGTCGGTGGAATTATATGTATAAAATTTATTAATTCACTTATCCTCCCATCGATAAACTCCTAAATAATTCAACATTCTTAAAATTTTGGCCAATCCATAACTTGTTTCACTCCTAGATGAATAAATAAGGAATATCGAAGGAAAAATCAAAGATATTCATATTCTTCTTTTGCTGAATGGAAATGAGTTGAATTTTTGAAGAGAGAATATTCAGAATAGGATGATTGAAAAATCCCAATTCAGACTACGAAAATTAGACAGATATGTCGGCTTCTTCGTTAACAATTTAATAATATAAAAGTAAGTAAAAACTACTATTATCTTATTCTTAAAGTAGTTAATGTTTTAATGCGATTAGAAACGGACAAAAAATGTTGAAAATGCGCATTAACGAATTAAAACGTTTAAACTGATAATCAATTTTTAAATATTTAATAGAAAGTTTATGATGTTAAGCTGACTTGAATGCTCAATAAAAAATTTTAATTGACACAATCAATAATTCGATTTGATCTATTCATTTTCAGTAACCTATCAATTCAAACGTGATACTTTGTTTTAAAAAATTCCAGAATTGAGAGCGAAAGATTTTTCAATGTAATCGATGAATGGCTAAATTCATATCGTTGGAGATATAACATTCCGTAATGTAGAATCATAACGAATAAAAATAAATAACATGCACACGGTTAAACAACATATCATTCGATAGTTAAGAGCAGGCGGATCGTGTTTATATTCACGTTTATATATTTTTGTCGTGGCTCACGCCACAGTTAAGCCTATTATATTTATAACATTTAAATTACTAAAATTTTCATGATGGTGATTCAAACCTTTAATTAAGAATTTTTCATTTCAAGTGATAAATCGGAAGAAAACAATTATATATATATATATATATTAACTCTAAAGATATGTATAAAATTTATTAATTCATTAGTCTCCGATCGATAAACTCATAAGTAATTCAACATTCAACATACTTAAAATCTTGGCAAACCCATAACTTGTTTCACTCCTAGATGAATAAATAAGGAATATGAATGATTAAAAAGTTAGAAGATAGTTGCCAACAACAAAATAGGATTCGAGATCAATGCAGTAGGACTGTTATTACTTTTTATAACTAATTTCTGAAATATGCAAAGAAACAATAAAAACTAAATCTGTCGTGAATAATAATGACGTTAATTTTAAAGTATACTAGTACAGTATGTAAAATTTATTGCCTAATTCTGTTAAGAATGTATACGCTTTGATCAAGTACAAGTAGGCAGAAATATTTTTATTCCGTGAAATAAATGTTAAATCGTATTACATGGAATTTATTAAATAGATTAAAACAACCAGATCGATTTTTAATAGTTTCTTGAATTCTATACAATATACTATAATATGGACCAATTGTTGCAAGACTCGTAATCGATTCTGCGTTTCACATTTAATAATTGATCTGAAAGATCCGGGCCTGCACATTCCTATTGACCCCTCCACCATCTGTGATAGTCCCGCTATATAATAATTGGGCAAATTGAAAAGTGGCGTTAAAAAGATACAAAAATAGCAAAAAAATAATATAAATAAATAATATAACAGTTTACAGAAACTCAAATTTTTCAAAGATTATCATATTAATTAATCGAATTTCATGCATCAGATACGTAATCCATATTAATGAAAGAAAATGACATCTGATGAATTTTTTTAATGATAATTCATATTTTAGAATAAATATCAATTAAAACTTCATTAATAATAATTAAGAAATTCACTAATGATCTTTCATCATTTTACACCATTTTCCCCCACCCGTTGCTATTCCAGAATCTATTGATATTTGTGATGAATTCTTCATTAATTTTACATCTTTGTCAGATGAAAGTCAATAGTGAGCGGCGAGACTAAAGAAGAACACGACCATGAACAGCCCACATCTGTAAAGGAATCGATCAGAAAGTGAAGACGGATGACGATGGACAGAGCGAACTAGAATTCCTAAAATCGGGGAATGTTGGACAAGCATTCGATTCCAAATCTTCTAGATAGAACACAAAATCAAATCGTTGGCTTTGATTACTTGGATGTTTATCGTTTATTTTATGCCACATATTAATTTACAATAGATAATATATCATTTTTATATTTTTATGCTGCTTTCCAACTGAGAACATATTAACTTGAAAGGTAAGATCATTTCAAAGCTTACTGTACAAAACCCATAGCCCCTTTCCAATCAATGAGATCACTAAGGGGCGGGGCCAATTCCAACCAGGAGCGGCGTGGAGGAGGTCCGGATGGTGAAAGACGGAGATCATCGACCGATCCCGGAATTCCGAAAAATCTTTTCAGATGCCGGATCCGGGACGTGAGCCCGAGTCCTCTCGCGTGGCACGCCAACGCGTTATCACTAGGCCATCCGGCCGCTAAAACCTATAGCATCATTAGATCGGCCTGCAATGGAGGATGGAAAATAAATGATGACCATCAAATATGCTGTATATCAAACATGTCAATTACAAGTTGGCCAAGTGTGTCGGCTGGCATTTTCTTCACTGAACTCGTAATTTACGACGATTTTTCTTTTTGTCAACAGATGATGCCACTTTCAGTGTGCCGATTATTATAGTCCTGCTACAGGCCTTGCAGAGAGATCGCCCTGACTGTAGAGAAAGGAATGACTATCGGATTCGAACTCTAAATAAATTTGCCAAAGGATGAATCTGAGATTCGTCCTAAGTCCTCTAGATAAAAAAATCGGAGCATTGCGGTCGACTAGTTATGACGACCAGTTTGGCGAGATCATTCGACATGTTTATGAAAGCAAATATATTTCAAAATAAATATTTATTATTCTCTACAGTATTTAATTTCTCTTACCCATTCATAATTAAAAGAATCGATTATATTTTGAGAGTCGAAAAATTACAATCGTACAAGTTTATTCTCTTAATTTTAATCTATAAGCCCTTTTCAAGGGTGAGCTAATTTGAATATGGTGTTATAATAACACTTTCTTAATTATTGTTTATCGGATGACCACCTGGTAGAGTCGCTTTCCATATCGAAGGTGGAATTCAATTCTGGTTCCTATAACTCCAGATTTACAGGAAGAGAGTGGCTCCAGCCTGTGATGGACTGTGAAGTAACTATCGCCAAACATATCCCTTGTAAGATTCTCCATCTTAATTACTTCTCTTACTATCCTAAGCAATCCTGGATGGATTGCCAAGGTGGTAATGTACTCTGTTTCACCATGAAGGATTCAATTCCCGGTCCGGCACCTTCAGAGTTTTTTCGGAAAGAATCAACTCTGGCCCGACTCGTCGAATCCTATCCTCACTGGAATCCCTCTTCGCTTAGTATCTATTGGTTTTTCCAGTGTAGTTTTTAGGCCGCTTTTCATTCGATAATTACTAAACGGTGGGGTATTTCCATGCTCATCATGGGCTGCTTATATTCTTGATGGGATCAATCGCCAGGTGGAGATTGGATCCCTTCTGAAAAAACCCAGGAATTGAACCAGATCTTCCATGATGGAAGCACGGTACGCTTCTACCACGGCCATCCAGCCGGTAGTACATTGGTAACCCATTGGTTGGAAAGCAATGTAAAAGCATACAAAAAAGAGTATACTATATCCTTTGTGCCGTTGGGTACATAACTAAAATCTAACTTAATTAATTATTATGCCATCTTTTAAATATTTATACTAAAAATTGCAATTTGATTAATTATAGGTTTTCAAAGACAGAATAGTTTTTGTTTTCTATTAGAACAATTCCGAATCGATTTCTCGATCCATTTCTTAGAAACTTCTCAGCGGGATTCGGATTCTGTTCATTGATCATCCATTATTTCTGATGACTGATTTTATGATGGGTGTGGTAGTTAATAGAGGATTCTAAAATGGCCCCCAGCCTATTTGTAGAGATGTAAATGTTGTATGCTAACTAACATTAAAAAAGTCTCCAGGGAGAGCAACTTTGAAAAACAACTCCAGTTTCAACCAGTTCCTCTCTCTCTCTCTCTCTCTCTCTCTCTCTCTCTCTCTCTTTCTTTCTGCCCCCTAATTTATTTGATTCTTTTGACATAAGAACTTTTCCGAATTTTCCCAGTCACCTATCATTAAAAGTTCATTAAAAATAAATAACCTTCACATAATAAAAATGTCTTAAGTAGGAAGGCTTTAAATATGTTTGAAGACCGGTAAGTGTTTTAAAAGATTTGTTTTTAATTTTTTTAAACAGTTATCAATCATCGAATATATTTGAACTTAAGGCACTTCATAATATGAACTTTTAAATTCGTTTTTCAATCAAGAAATGTGCTGGGATCAAAACTAATCCCGCATATCGCATATCCCGAAACTACTTACGCTAACTATTAGTTCAGCTTGCATTGCCAAAAATTACAACCGGTACACTACAATAAATGCTATATTCGTGCGTACCGGTACATTACAATAAATGCTACATTCGTGATAAATGCAAATCGATGGAGAAATATAAATTCTTGGATATAGCTGGAAACGTTGAAATAATTAAAATAAATTCAGGAATTTTCATCGAGATAGCGAGATTAAATTTAATTTATGGATCAAAATATTCTCATGATCGAAAGGTAATTAGTTTGATAAAGTCGTGCCAATGCTAATATGCAGGTGATAAATGATGCAAATCTTAGCAATTGCACCTTGGCACGCAGACGTACTTTCCACTTTTTTTTTCTATCTAGTCTCATGATTCACTATAAATATTCATGAATATATCGATGAATACTTTAAAAAATATTTGTCAATCGAAATACTTAGATTGTGAAAAATATCATATTTTATTACGAAAATTATGGAGACATTTGCTGCCAAATAAAAATGGAAGTATAACATATTTGATTCCCATTTCGATTTCTAACATAATTTTTGCCATGCTTGTTTTTAAACAAACAAAACGTGGCAAAATCTATAAAAAACCTGAATGCAAATTCATTTTTAACATGGAAGGAACGATTGAATAATTTTAAAAGTGAAATTCTAGTGTTAGAAATTTTCCCTGTAAAGTAAAGGGGCGTTTTATTAGATCCGAATATAGATAAGACGAAAAAAATTCATCAGAATGACAGCTACGAGATTGAAGATAATTTTAATAAAAACATTTGTTTTAAGAAAAAAAGATATTTCGACTATCTGTAGATCACAATCCCGGAAAATTAATTAAACATGGCTGAAAGTTGTCGTCTTATATTGCATACATATACCGCATACTTCAATGCGGTGTATGTATACAAAGTATGTATGAACTATGTATGCGGTATATGTATGAAGTTGTGGACAAAAGTTTCATTTTTTGATAGATATGCGCCAGTTCAAATTTTTTTTGTATTGATTTTGGATGGCAATATATTAGAATCCATAAAGAAAGACTTTTTAAAATTCCTTTCGCATCTGATATATGTCGAAGGTTTACTATGTAATTTTTAACATTTATAGATCGTCCGATTACCGAAATATTTGGTCAAGTTGGTAAACCAGTCGAAAAAAGAAGCGAAAAAAACAAAGTGCTTTCTTCACTTCCCCCAGTTATAAAAACAGTTGTTTATTTATTCAATTTACAGTAATCATATATACGCTAAATTTTAATTAATTGCTTTTTAATAAGAGAACAGGATCTATCAGATCCGTTTAAGTTTATAACTTAATACCTAACATCATCTAATTTGAATATTTGAAACTCTATAGAATGATTTAAGATTTAGCATTTTATCTGTTATATATCTGAATATATATATAAAAAAAAATCATTTCTGACCTTTCTGGTTTGAACTAACAACCTCATTTTTTTTCGGATAATGTATGCGAGAGACGCGCCTATTTTTAAAAATTAAAACCGGACTTGTATCTTTAGTGAACTCTTGCAAAAAAGCGAGGAAACAGTAAAAGTAACTTTTGCGACTTTAATCAGCCCGAAAGATCAATGCCCTTGATTCACATTCCATTATATCCGAGTTCAATTAACCTTTGTTTGCTTTTCCTTCAAAATCAGAGCAGAATGTTAATTTATCCTCTCAGCTGGCTGGACCTACTAAACCGATACAGCACCTGGGAGATGAGCTGCAAAACAAAACCTGTTACCTTAGCAACAACTAAATTAATCAAATCTTCTGGAGATAATAGTTTTGAAACATCGAACCAAACATTGTCACTTATTATTTATTGGATATTAACTTTTTTTTCCCCTACAGCACGAGTCTCTCATTGGAATTTTCATTCTAACAGATCCATATAAAAAAGAGAAACACAGGAAAATTCCCACGTTGCTTATTCTCTAACTCTATAAACATTATTGATAAAGTATTAATTGAATTTTTAGTTCATAATTGACATAAAACGATAATTACGAACTAAATACGAATATCTATCAACATATCAATTAATATTTAATCTGTTGAAATTTATGTTTGAAAGTGAATCTGAAATTATTTAAATGTTTTTAAAACAAAACTCGAAGAAGTGAAAAAACCGAAAAGATTTTGATTTATTCATTCTTTCATATAAGATTTTTAATTTGTTAATAACTCCAATGTGTTAAGTCGCGCTTGGCCATTCCACTCGAAAATTTCTCGGTACAGTTAATACGCTATGTTTACACTATTGATTGAAAAATATTTTTCTACCAATGAACGAAGAGAATAAGCAATTTTCGGTGACGTCATTCGGCTCTTTTCTCTCTTACCTTTTCCGCATCTATTGACACATATCATGAGTGAGTGAGAGCCAACGTTTCTGATATGGCAGGTATTTATTCTTTATTATTAATTATTAGATTCTCCAACGGGTGGTTAAGTATCGTTTGGGGAATTTGACTATTTGTAATTTTCTATAATTTGTTTTAGAATAAGATTAAAAAAAGATAAAAATTTGGCGCCTGTAAAGGCGGCAAGTTTTCTCTACCTAGGTGCAGTGAAGTAATGCCTAATAATAAAACCGAATTGATTACAGTTTTTGATATAGTTAATGAGCGAGAATATGTAGATGTCTCGGAATGCTCAAACTATAAACATACAATGCAGTAATTATAACAGAAAAGGGCACATTCCGAATACTTATAAACGAAGCATCGACAGTTTATTAAACTGGCTATTGCCAAGATTAGGAATAAAAATATAAATAATTTAAAAAGATATTTTTATGGACAGAGTTATTCAGTCTGTCGAGAAATCGGCATAAAGTTTGATTTAATTCCTGATTTTTGTGGGGAAAAAATGAAATATTAAGATTATTTCAACAGGTAATCTGACGTTTGAGATGATTTAACTTTATGGTAGAATATTTTTAAAATCATTTAAACGAAAATGGTTCTCTCTTTTAAAAATTTCTTTTTCAGATGGATTATCTACTGCTAGAAAGACCATGTTGAAGTATTTGTTGGCATGGCTACTTTTATTAAAGTGTAACGCAGGTATATATATTCCAAGTATATTAACATAATGTATTAAAAGAATTATTTGGCGAGAAAAATCCAATACTGCTAATTTTGTGTCTCGGATTTTCTACAGTTATAATTATCTTTCTATTTAAACACCTGGCAGTTAAAGGGAAACTCTGCATAATTTTTATTGTTTTTTGGACTAGTTTCGAATTCTTCCCTTTAATGTTTAGTAGTTTCTACCGTATTTATGGATTCTGAGAATTTTGCAGTAATTCTTGGAGATTATTTTTTTAATGAAAAATGTTTACTTTTGCTTTTTTTTATATTATTATACGAACCAGAACAAGATGTGATGTGCGACTGGAAGAATGATCCCAATGCAAAATTAAAATGGATTACACCTCCAGGTAAAGGCGTCGGTTCAAAATTCTTTGAATGTTTGAGGCTCCTAGTTATCTTTTTTTTTTTTTTCTGGTAGATTCGAAGGGGGACTTGATGGTAGAGTCGTGCCAAAGAAAACTGAATTGCAAGCAAACGGCTTTTCTGGTGGCGGAATCGCTTCTAGCAGGAAAGGAATTGTCTTATAGCTACTTAATAAATGGCGACCACAGAAATTTCCTGCAGTTGGAGACCGATTCTGCCAATTATCGGGTTTTGTGGAAAGCTTCCGGAGATTGGTACAATCCACAAACCGATTGGAACTGGCAATCCGTTATGGTTCCTTCCGACATCAATAAAGTAGGGCACCAGATGTAGCCATTCATCTTTAAATATCAATAATTAAACGTTTTATTATTCTATTTCAGCTTTTCTTTTCTGGATATGTGGTCAGCAGTTCGGCTCAGATTCGTCTGAAAGGAATAGGAATAGCCAAAGGTTAAATTATTAAATGTTTTATCACTGGTATTATATCAGTTTAAATTATATTAAAAATAACGATTATTTTTCAGTATCTCCTCGCTGCGAAAATTTCCAGAAAAGTAAGGGTTGGAAAATTTTTACATTTTAAATATAACCGTAAATTTTCGCTTTATTTAAAACTCATTTAGAGAAACTGGCTGTTCTCCAGCGCATGGAGGAAAAATCAATTTATAAATGCTTTAAGGAAGCCTACGTTTCTGGATAAATTCGAATGACTGATTTTGAAAGATTAGTCGATGATTATGTTAATTATCGGAATCGTTAAACAAAGTTTTCCGAGATTCTTTCATTCATACTCACTCCATTGTAGATCAAAATCTTCAGTTTTGTTATGGTTAGTGAAAGCTTTAATTGGGAAGGTTATTCCGTATACAGTTTTCGTTCGCAGTAACAAAATTGAAAATTTTGGCCCGCCGGAAAGCCGAGTACGAGTAGAGATAAAATGATCTTCACTTAACAAACTGTCGAATGACGACTTCTTCGAAAATTGGGTGTGAATGATACCTTCAGTCTTAAAAAAAAAAATAAAAAAAATACTCAGGGTCAAGTTTATTTAAAGATTTCGATTTATAATACTGAGTATATTAATGTTGTTTATCATTAAGATATAAAATAATAATTATGAGAATAAAGATAGATTAAAATAATGAATTTAAAAAATATTTATTGATATCTTAAGTAGTTTTTTCTTTTACTTTCTAACTCGCTTTCGCTTTCGTTCTGCTAGATACGACTATCGAAAACAACAAACCGCCAACTACTAGCCGGGCTACCACCAGTACAAAGGGTCATTTTATTTATTTATTTATTTTTTTATCTAGTTAGACTTACTTGTTAGTTAAATTTTTTCTGATATTCTATTTGCGCAATAATTTTTCTCTCGACTTATAAATAAATAAATAAATAAATCGGATTGAGTAGCGATGTGTTATAGATGCCTTTTTCAATTATTTTCAGCCTGGAGCACCACGTCTTCTGTAATAGAAAATGAGAGTGGTTAGTATCTAGAAGTCCATTAGTTATAATTAATTGGATACGCTGCCGTTATTCGGGACATTAATTGCAATTTTTATTCTTTTTTTTTATAGATGATAATTTAGATGAAGAAGAAGGTCAGTTGTTTCAGACCACCAATAAGCCCGCTAGTCCATAAATAGTATTCTTTTCCAACATATCGCTTGTGATAAGTTGAGTAATCTGGTCATGTAGTTCGACAAAAAGACTATTAACAGTCGTATGACAACTATTTGCATCCAAAACATATTTGGTAATAAGTATAGGTTGTTACTCAATGACAAACAGGTAGCTCTAGGAAATATTAAATTATGTTACCATGTATCAGAGCCAGTTGTATTAGCCACTGTATCAGAGTGTAGTCCAGACTAAAATAAGTCTCTTGGAAATGTTTTGGAGGGTTATCGAGACGATAACGTAAGACTAGTTGGATGGAGATCAAAAATTCAGATTTCAAAGGCGTTTTAGTTAAACAAAATTAAAATTGGCAGTTACACTTTGAAGATTAATTTAATAAATCTAAAAGTATGGCGATAAAACTCAATTTAATGACAGGCAATAAATTACTTTGATATTTTAATTCGTTGAAATATATATTATAGGTAATTCGTTATTTATTAATGTTGATAATTATAGTGAGTAGTCATAGGTCGCACGCATTCACGCTTAGAAGTTGGCTAATCTTTAACAACCGAATATCGTAAACCAATGTAAAAAACTGTTTTCCATTGCGTATAACTACGCTTTACTGTAGAAGTACTCTACTATATTTCTAAATAAAGTTTAATTGATAAGCGTATATCTTGGTGTAGGGTGCGCTTTTATCATAAATTCAAAATTTTCAATTTCGTGTTATACGATATTCTTTGAACTTGTCTGTTTTAAAATGGCCATATTATTCAATCTCGGAACTTACATATTTTATCTATATCTCTATGGCATCCGATGCTACAGAGATACGACTTTATCTATAATATTATAGCGCAATATCGAATTCTTCCGATATATCAAATTTAAAATGCTGTTTACTAGATCAGTATGTATAATAATAACATATATACAGTAGTTTATTAAACATTAAATAATGCGCATGTTAATGTAATCGTTATCTATATTTACCTATATTTTTTCTTCTACTCGCTATATGTAATCTTAAATTCATTTTATTTTCCATTACTGTAATTATGTTCATCATAAATGATCTTTCACACACGGCCCATTAAACCTCATTTTGGCCAATTTGTATTTTCATCACATGAAAGTCAATCTATTGCCATACTATATTTTCATTTTTAAAAATTTCTCGTTTCTTTCAGAAGAAACTCTAGAAATCCAAAAAATCCAAGTCGGTGAGTTTCACTTTTGTAAAAAAAAAAAAAAATAAATTTCAAAATATTTAATAATCTACTAATTTTTATTTATAGTTCCAGAATTGATATCGGGATTCACCAAAGGTGATGAATAGAATCGCTTAATTTTATTTTATTTAACGAATGCTATTATTATTATTATTATTTAAAACTAGAATTTATATTTAAATGAGATTTTTATCACTTAAAAATTATATATTTACGACATTTTATACAAAAAAAGAATGTTTAAAACTAAGAAAAAACCAGCTCGATTATAATTGCTGATATTTTTAATTCTGTGCTGTTATATATGCAAATAAATCAACGTGTATATCTATATTTAGGTAGTTTTTAAAAGTCTTATTATCTATTATTAATATTTACGTTGTATGGTGCAATTAATTATAGCGATATCTTTCAGAAATACTTCCTGTTTTGTGCAACGAAGGTAAGTGCATTTAAATTGCTATTAATGCCAAGTCGTACCGGAATTTTTTCCTTTTTTTTTCTTACTTTTAAAATAATTTATTTACTAAAACACTTTATATAAATTTAAATAAGTCGACGTTATTTATTTTGACCCGTGTACCTGCCGTTTTTTTTGGTAATTTGAAACAGATCTTAAACGTGTATTTTCTTTTGCAGTGTAATAATTCTAAGAAGAATGATTTCTGGAATGGTCTTTGCCGAGTAAATAATATTAAAAAAAAAGATGGCGACTGATGCAGATTATGACAAGCTTCTTCTGTTTAAAGAACACGTTTTATTCAATTATAAGCGCATGAGTATTATTTATCTGATTTATTACTTGGCACGCAATAAAGAGCTCGACTAGATTCAATATGTCCGACTATTGAATTTCGCCAGTAATTACTGGGTTTTTTTCTGTCGGTAGTTAATTAGGATGGCGGCTATTATTAGTTTTATCGCTAGTAGTTAGACAAAATACTTGGTCATCGATAGAATTCGTGGGAATTTAAACCAATCGCGGCAAATAATCCTTCAACCCCACGGAGTACGCGGAAACCGAGCTATGCCAATGCTGAGGCTCTTAGCGATAGGTTTCTTCTCAGCAACCCAGCATAAACCATAGCCGTATCTTTAAGTGCCATATCTGTAACAGTTTCCGTTGACACCTTCGGCGGCCTCCTTTTTTTCTTATCCAGTCACACTCAATTAGAGTAATCGCCTGATTGATCACGTGTCTATCATTCTGTGTGGCCCATCCCTATCCAGATTGCATCTCGTTTCTCGTTTTTCTACCCTGTAATTGCGGCGCTTCCTCGAAACGGTGAACCCTTGACAAATAAAAACTAGCCAATTCCTAATAACTTCTCCTTCGGTGGCAAACGGCATTGATGACGTCAGACGGATATTTAGATTTAGATGGATAGCATCGATATACCGGTGACGACATATTTCGTTTTTTCCTATTTCTATATTTCATCCGCCAATAGGTCGTGACTGCACCTCGGAAAATTATACAATTTTTTCCAATGACAAACGATTGCTCTTCTCTTTTCAAACTGGAATGTCGTTGCCAAAATTATTTTCTTAACTCCAGCCGACCATTTGATGGTTCACAGAATAATTTTATCATTAATTACATAATGGATAGGCAACAGATTCGGCCGTCATCCGGACGATGGTTATTAATCACACGGAAATCCGGACTTGTTTGAACAAGAAGATAAATTTATTAAGAAGAGCCGCTAAGTTTTCGTCTCTTATGACTTGTTTCTTGTCTCTCTTGTAATTACTTTCTTGTCAAACTGCCAGTTACGCTAGTAATAAAATAAATGCTCCGACTGACAAATGCCTATTTCGTTTTGGTATGTCAGACCGAGTATCGGTGATTGGTGTTTTGTCATTGTTGACATTGGCTATATTGAGATCTTCGCCTTACCTGTCACTTCCACATTCGACCTACCGAATATATCATTAAATATCGAGTCTCGGAAAACAAAAAACGAAGTATAAAATGTTTGTCCGCTTTGAAGGGCACGACAAATAGAAAAAAAAAACTAAATGCCGTATGTCTATAACTTTCGGTAAGATTACTTATAACCTAAGCCAAGTAGTTGGTTATATAGCCGCACAGCACAATCTTTTTTCTAGGCGCATAGAAAAAAGGAGCAGAGAACGATAGTAATCTACCATTGGTATCTAAAGTTAGAATATTGTACTATCGACTGGTACAGACGAAAAATGGAAACATCCATCGATTTTATTTTTCAGCCGCAGTCGGACAATCCAGCATTTTTTTTAGTTTAGTGAGATTTTCCGGAAATCCACCAAAAAATTAAGTGATTACTATAAGTGATTATTATGTTGGCAATTGGTTATAGGTAATCATTTTAGATTTGTACGCAGTCATTTTGAGAAAGCATTTAATTCATTCAAACTTATTTTATCTATTCAATTATGACTATGAGAGATTATTTTCCGATACACTTGTCGATAATTGACCAGTAAATCGGAGCTAATATTCCATCGCCGATACATTTATCTACTTTTAAACTGAAATCACTAACTTTAGTTGACTACGCCTATATTCAATAACTAATTCGGTATGATCTCTATCACGCCTGATAAAATTTTCGTCGAAATCAAACTAATATCGGGATGAGAAATGGAAATCCGAAAAATAATTTTGAAATACCAGAGTAGAAACTGCAGAAATATTTTTATGTATTGTATTCTAATTACCAGATACTGCACAGTATTCGCTTGTACTAAACACGAAGCTGATTTTATTTTGAGAAAATAGAAATTTCTTGTATCTTCTTCCCGATCGACAGATGTCGCTATTAGTGCAGCAAAAGATAATGGAAGGAGTATTAAAATCTGTGACATTTTGATTCAAAGATCAAGTCGATTCTCTCAGGTAATGAATGCTATTTATGAAAATCTTTGCTTTTTAAAATAAGTATATTTATCAATGTGGAAAAGTGCAATATTAATCTGTTTCGGATTATAATAAATTATTACATAAATGTCGTTAGTAAAACATTACTACAGCGTAAAAAAAGAAAAAAAAAATTATAATAAATTGTTTTATATACAATTCAATAAATAGATAACATCTAGATTTTCGGTTTTCACTCGCTTTAATTAAAGAATTATTCACTCGACTGAATAACGAAAACGAACTGTCGAAACAGTCATCTTTTATATCTGACGGAAATATGGATATGTCGATGTCTCCAACTAAGGTCATGTTATATAATCAATCACATATACAATACAATCGTATAACATGTAGCAAAGTGTGCCCGGCATTACTCGGGCATAGTTAAAAAAACATATACCTTAGGCTTACTCGCGTGTTGATTTCTTCTACATTTTCAGTTGTTCTTTAATATAATCCTCATAATTTTTAGATGATTGACCAGCTTATTTGGAAAAGATTTACTCGAAGAAACATTGAAATTCGTAATGTTGCGAAAATTGATCATTTCGCCCATATTCATTGTATTGCGTCCAGTAAAGTAAGAAGAAATAGGGAGATGATTTATGAATATTATGTAACGGTGACGTCAGCTGTTTGTTACGTCATGATAACGTCAATTCCAACGAAATCATTTTGTCACATAATTTACTAATTATAGCATTTGGAATCCATTGGCTCGACAAGAGGAAATCGTGGCCGGGAAGATGACGTCATCGCGGCTTAATACTCTGATTAAATCTACATTAAAATTGGACACAAAAGGCCAATGGGTTCCAAATGCTATAATTAATAAAGGAAAAAAATTACAAGACCATTCAATACTGATGTCACATCACCATGAAGCTGTCATGGCGGATTAATACGATTAAATTTAAAAAACATAGATTACACATAGCGCCATCTATTGAATAAATCGTTAAATTCTATGGAATTTTTGAATTGTTCTAAAAAATCACCGAAGAAACCAGTTATATAAGTTGGCCAATCTCAGAGACTCATACCGAAGTGTTGATCGTTAAGATTATTCGACACATAATATATAAACAAACAGCCGAAAATATGTGTAAGAAATGATCTTCATCACGTGATCTGGTGAAAATCATATTCGTATATGTATTGACTGGATGATTATATTGTAGGATGAAACAAAAATCAACGGATATAATATTGTTTTTAGTCGATATGAAGTTGAAGTAGGAAATTTTAATAAGAATATTGAAATAATCGAAATTTCGTCCTTCGAACTTTAAAATTTTACTATCAACGTGTTTGAATTATGTCTTAATATAAAATACTGGCTATTTTTTATGACTCTAAAGCGGGATAACAAAACTAACACTCTGCTAAATAAAATTTGCCTAGGACAATTTTTCATGTTATGATAAACATTTGGGAATTAAACGCTTACGTTTTCCTTCTAAACTGACCCTGACGGGATTAGCCCGTAGGTCTCTTCAGATCATTTTTTTTTCTTGGTAGGAATGTGGAGATAACTTTTTCCCGGTAATATCAGGTATATCGAAATGGTTTTGCGAACTTTTTTCCTTTTGATTGGCATTTCAATTCACCCGATCTACCTCATTCTTTCTGAGAACAGTACTGAACTTTGGGATTTCGAAAATAGTTTTTTTTTTTTTTTTCGAAAAATTTGTTTTATGGATTCACCTTGTGGTCACTATCATATCTTTCTATTTCGCAACAATCAGCCTACCTCGATTCTTTAAAAGAAAATTTTTCCAAGAAGAAAATATATTAATTTATATAGCCTATTAAAAAAGAAAAATAAAGAAAGAAGCTAGTTATCTTTAAAAAAAGTAATAGTTTTTACGTAGAAACTTTTTATTGGTAGTTTATTTTTTGAAAACAAACACGAGATTGTGATATCTCCGTTAATAACTTTGCTGTTTCTGTGTAAAATTCAAAGAAACTTCTTTATTATACACTTCAAACAGCCGGAGGGAATTTTCATGGCGTCCATTTTTAATTCATTTTAAACATTATTTTGTCAATAATTTGAATAGGTTACATATTTAAATATGTCTCTATATATAAGCCATACTTTTATTATCGGATTAAGTTGCATTTATAATTCCTATTAATGATATGTTTAGTTCTATTTGAAAGACTATCTAAATTAAGATCATTTTCTGTTTTTAAGTGGCATAGTCCCTAAATTATTTACCATCGAATCCAAACCAAGTTAAAGATGAGATTTTACATCTGTGTGGATATAAAAGGAAGTTTTTGTGGAGAGGGAAAATAAAGATGCAGGAATATTGCTATAGCATTAAAGGTTAGTAGTAGACATACCACAGGGATTTTAAACTTTAACTGTAGGCTACAGTATGCCCGCTAATGGAATTATTAAACGACAGGTCATCTGTAGATAACAGTTTTGTATTTTCGACATTTCATTAATTATATTAACTGTCAAGCAGTTCATTGGCATAAGGCAACTCGATAATATCTGTAATCTTTGTTTAGAGATGCGTAATCGGTTCATCTTTTAGTTTTTATCTAAGAATTTTGCCGCATTGAATTTTTGAAGCTTGTTTCTACGTCTTAAATAAACTAATGGAACAATTCTGAGCAGTTAATTGGCCTCTTTTATATGAAAAAATGTACGTAAGTTGTCCAACATTTCATAACTTTCATATAGCAATTGGAGATTTAATAAGACCTTCTTCGAATATTATGCGAAATTATTTGAAAAAATGTTAATTCATTTATATATGAACTAGAAAAAATTTTTGAGTTCAATACCGTATTAATCTTCGAGAGCGATAAATAATTACTGATTCGACAGGTTCCTATTTTACTAATCAGTGACAGTTAGCTTATTTTTAACTTATTTTTCATAAAAATAAAAGCTAGACATCTATCTGTTTGTTTCTCTTATTACATGGAGAATTTATTCAAAATTCCAAAGTACGAAATAACTGATAACTAATATTAGCACCATTTCTTGGCCGATTTTCTATACAAAGATTAAAAGAATTAATTTTTTCACATAAGCTTGGAATCTTACTAAATATTCTTTGTATTTAGCGCGAAATAGTTCGTGTAATTTTTGGCATGGAATAAGTTTATTTCACTGGTAAGCGTTGTTTGTCAATAGTTTACTTTGAAAAAGTTATTTCTGGTTTAGCCTGGGAAGTAGGAGTTAAGATTTTTGGTATCGTTTTTCGAAGACCTTCTACAATTCGGCTAAATGATCTTTTATGGTAACTTTTGAAACAATTAGTAATTCTTATAGAAACATGCCGGGAAAGATAACTCAGTTTTGTACGTTTTAGAGTTAAAATGTTACAAAAAAAAGCGAAAATAAAATATCACCTATAATTTATTCCATACAATTTTCATGAATATTCTAAATGTCGAATCCGCAGCAAAATTTTTAACAAGAATCAATGCATTAGTGGCACATCCGCTTATACAGAACGAACAAAATTTGAAAGTATGTCTGTGAAGCTTCATTTCCTGGAGGAAGAAAAAAAAAAAAAACATTTAAAGGTAATTTTCTCGTATATTGTATTTTCTCTATACCGGCATTTGATGGTTTAACGGAATATTTTATAAATAAATTTTAAATATATTTTTTAAAAAATAAATTTTAAACTCGGCTTCCGAGTCCATAAAATCTGGTAAGATATTAAACTAAATCTATCGCTTCGATAAAGGTGATATTTTTATTTAATGAAAAGAAATGAAAGAATAAAATATGCGGCATATTATAACGTATTCCATAAATAACAATTAATAAATCTCGAATGAAATTAAAAAAAATTATTTTGGAGGACTAAATCTCTGTCAACTTTGTAAAGATATAATCTAAACATTATTCCTTTTTGTGGAAAATACAACCATCAAATTATAATTACAATATTTCATCCTCCTTTCGTCAATTGCATGATTATGGTTGCTAGTTTAAATTTGTAGGCGCTAGGCTAAGATCATCGTATTTTTTGGTGTCCTTTTGATCTGATCAGAATGCGAGTACCAAAGTCATTTAGAGCGGATATTAAAAATCAGCAAATTTTCTATCTTAGAAATGATAAATTATTTCACTTTTAACTATCTTTAAATCGAAATTAAAACATTATTGTCTGTAGTTTATGAACAGTTGGCCATCATATCCATCAGCTTCGATGACCAATCGTTCATAACTATAGTACAGAATACCGTTTCAGTTTGATCAAAATTAACTGCCCTCTATATGAAGAAATATTGGCAAACTTTTTCAGAATTTGATGCTTAAAAATCGTCGGATTTAATTCTGTATTCTGAATTTATATTTTTCATATTTATAGCCACGTAAATTGTTGTTTTCCCAAAGAATCGCTTCTTTATCAGTTTATGCATTTTACAAGTCGATAGATAGATTTCTATCGAATTTCTAAATTGATCACTTTAATCCAGAATATAGAATTGCGACCATGACCATAATTATTATAAATGGCCAGTTTTTTTGATTTCTAACATAAGAACCAGGTTAATTAATCTAGTATATTTTCGAAGATTTGGCTATAAAAGGTTTACGATCATTTAATTTATTCTTAAACGTACTTAATAGCTTCTCACACTATTAATGCCGTTGGTGAATAAATTCACAGTTATCAAGTACTAACGGCAATTAATGTGTGGTGGACGGAACGCAGCAAGCTGTCGGCGCTTTTCCCCTCCGCTCGACCTTGGGTATAAACAGGTGTTGGTACGATGCCGGCGGGCTTAATTGCAACTTCTGTTGGAAATGTCAAATACAGCAAAAACTCTACAGGCTGTCTACCAACTCCTGGCGGCTCTTAAATCCGGATTAAATTAATCCATTGTGGATTATTTGCGGAAATACCAACAAAATTTTAATAGATAAAACAAAAAATTTCGATGTTCGACTAATTGCAAGAGGAAAACGAGCCATCGGATTAGCACTCCAAGGTTGCAGCTGTCAATGTTTTGAACGACTCAATAAAAAAATCCAACTGTTATTGCATCCTACGTCTCGTAGAGAATTATAGATTAAATCTCACTCGAATGTTTATCGATTTAGGCGAAAATCCGACACATTCTAATTTCATTCCACCACATTTTGAATCATGCAAATATTGACACTGGTTATTCAAATTTCGTGACCTAATCGGAATTTTTACTCGATCAAAAATTCTGTCAATGACCAAACTATTTTGCATATAATTTGCGTGCCATTCGTCCTTATTTATTTTCGATCAATGGTGGACGGCGGGATTGCGTCAATCTCCTCTCCCAGGGCAAAAGTTGTTTATAAAATCAGCTTGAACCCATTAAAATACCTGTGAGTAAATATTAAAATTACGTTATAATTATGTCACAGTGTCGGCATAATATCGGCCATGGCTAAGGACGGGAAAAATATTTCCATTAATCACCAAAGTTTATGGTGACTATGGATGTCTACAATAAAAAGAAATTTAATTATAATTCCGATAGAGATAACGATTTATGTACCTCTTTAAACAGAGTGGAAGAAAAAATCCTGTCAGATTTTTATTTCGTTTAAAAAATTTGCATAAAGCGACATAAAGTTGTTTAGATAAAACTTCATTAGAATTAAACTTTTCTTTTTCTGGTGGAAGGTCGATGGAATTCGTCGATAAGAGAAAACATATGTCAGTCACGTAAAAAATCAGGAAACAATCGCATTTATTCGATAAAAAATATTTTTAATTGTTTTTGCTGCGCTATTAAAATCCACTTTCCGAGACTACACCCATAAAAAAAAAATCTGGCCGATGGCTTTTGCGCCTGCCAAGTGATGTGGAGCTGAAGAAACAAATATTCCGCGCGTGCTGCTACACGGAGATACTTATTTTACAAAATAGCAACCTGTGAGATTTAACTAAATCTTACAGCAGATAAAATATTCCGAAAGACCATGGCCGCCAGCGGAAGATATTAATATTTATCAACCGTCTTCGACTCGTTATTAAAAAGTTCTTTGGCTTACTTTTACCTTTTGAAATCGTTTATGGAAGCTAAGCAAAAAATGGATCATTATTCTTCCATAAATAATAATCTGTCATAAGTGCTAATTGAGTGTTAGCGGTTTCTCTATCATTTCTAAAAGAATTTTAATACCAGACAAAGGTCGAGCTTAATCCTCATTCTTTGGTGGAAACAATATTTATTTCCCTTTTGATAACGTATTATATTCCACGTTATTTTAATATACATTTATTTCGTCGTAAAAACTCGAATTGTTAAAGAGGGAAAAAGATAAGAGTTTTGAAACAAATAGCAAAACCAGGCATTTTTCTTGGTGAAAATAAAATCAAAAGTAATCGAATTAAAACAAGTAAAATTACAAAAAATAATCAAATTTTATTTCAGGCTGGATAGACATTAGTGCCTATTATACCCATGGTATATTGTCTAATTATAATTAAGAATCTAATTTAAATGTCTTATGCATCTTATTGTAATGATTTGACCAAAAATTGTGACGAAGAAATATGGAAAACATTAAATATGAGGAAATTGCGTATGGACACTCCACACCCAGATATCAAAATCCCCACATCAATCATCTTTCCATCCACCTGACTAGCGATTCATTTATCAATTTATAAAAAGGAGGTAATTTAAATTAATTAACGACTTATCAATGTAATTATGTGCAGAACGATAGAAATCGTCGATAGAATTTTATTGATAGAAATAAATAAGACCTGGAAAGGATATATTAATATTTTTCCACTGATAGTATAAAAAATTAGTTTCAAAATTTCCTACATTCGAAAGTTGAACAGATAAGATGGTTATCAGTATTGTGCAGACCAGGAATCTTGGCAGTTTTTTTTTTTTTTTTTTTACCCCTTTCAAATGGAATCAAAGAATTTAGGAATCAGATTTGTCTGCCGCGATTATGAAAAATATCCATTTTCGATACATTTTTATCAAGAATCTATTACTATCCGATACTTGCTCAGAAAATATCGATACCAAAAATTGAAAATGGGTGTTTCTAAATAAATAAATAATAAAAATGATATTAGGAGTATTAATTATTTTCATGTAAAAATTTAATCATAAACCACTTAAAATAATCATTCCTTAAAAATATTTAATAAAGTTCTACCTTTGGCAATTGATTAAAAATAATTATCTGTTTAATGTATTAAAAACACTGCCTTATTTAGCAAATTTAATCATTTTAACTAGAAGCTCTCTGGGTTAGAAGATATTCACAAATGAAAACTTTGTTGTTATAAAATAATTTAATTTTACAAAATAGCATTTATTTATACTCTCATTCTATAAAAAAAAAAAAAAAAATTGTTATTTGACATCTCTGTTTGTGTTAATCGAGGACGTTTTAGTGTTAATACATCAGAATTGCCTGATTTAAATATACAAAATTACACAATTTTCTTAGGAAATTGACGCTTAAACCTATAAAAACAGTGTTTAATTATAGAGATAAATAAATTATTAAACTTAGGAATTATGTACCAAGTGCAATTCAATAGGTTATGCCAAATTTATTTTCGACTAGTAAATAAATCTGTCTACCACGTGTATGAGCTATAACCGTTCGAGCCACGCAGATATTTATCATAGTTTGGATGCTGTATTATTAACAATTAATTAATTGTAATAACACTACTTCTTACTCGATCGGTTAATAAGTCGGCCAATTGAGGCCCTGCCATTGGCTGCTCACATTAGTGGAGGGCAGACTATTGACACGACCATTGACAGCCCGGGCTCGGACCATCAGTTTTCTTCGTTCTTCTTGTGGTGGTGATGACATAATGTCTACCTGAAAAAGTGAAATGAAATTCAATTATGTATTTCTGAATTTTTTATTTAATTTTTTCTGACCATATTCAACTGCGGTTAAGTAAAATTACTAATACGAAGTTTCACGGCACAATAGAAGATAGTTTATCCGAACATCCATATAACCAACAACACTATCGTTGTTCAGGTTACTACGGATATTTTTGACTGATTGGTGATCCAAACACAAGAGATTTTTGTTCATTAATTAATAATTTTCAC
>WUQG02118464.1:0-25003 GCA_011317285.2 Androctonus mauritanicus | reverse complement strand
AGTTTAATATTTATTCTAGTTTTGAGTTATATTTTCTTACTGTATAATTTTATGTATTTAGTGTGCAAGAAATGTATTAATCTTAGATATGTTTACATTTTTGGTTGCTATAGTTACTAGATTTGTATGTATTCCAAATTATTATCGTTTGATGTTCTGTTGGTTTGTGAAGCTGAAGAGGATTTATTAAAATCGAAAGCGCTTCTTCACTTATTGTGTAGTGTGGTTTTCTTTATATAAATCAATCCTGCCTTAGTGCTATTGATGGTTTTGCATAAGTCAAAGCACTGTTTTTTCAACTTATAAATGCATGTAATGCACTATTATTGTCATGTATGTACATAATTAACATAAGTGAAATATTTATAATTTTTTAATTATAAATACTGCAGAAAGATATTATTTTGAAAAAGTAAGCAATTTTTTTCAAAAATATGCTGCCGAAGAGCCGTAACTCCAAATTAAGCACTAATTTTGAGGAATGGTGACAAATCTGAAGTGCCATAAGTCAAGGAGCTGCAATTTGGGGTATGACTGTATCTAAATATCATTCTGTGAAATTCATTTCATTATTAAAATTAATTTTACAGATTCCACAATCATTGAAGATTTCTCAGACACTCAAACATTATTTTATCATAAAAAAAGCTCTCTCTTTAGGAATATTAGTCCAGGAAAACATAACACAAATTCTAAATAAATTAAAAATGTATTGTAATTATTTTCTCAAAAATTAACTAGTGATTTGAAATCCAAAAATGGATGAAATTTGGGACTTCTTCAGCATTGATTGGGACAGCAGGACATAACATATACAGTATATTTGAGACTGTCCTGAAAAAATCCAGGATGTTTGATCACCATATCTATTAGTCACTTGGATTTCAGAATGATAATAGCTATTTATTGGATTTATCAAATTGCATTGTTATTAAAATTATTGTTTCATCAAAACTCGATAATATTATACACAATATATAATGCTTGTGGTACTGTATTTTAAATTCAATCTAATTGTTATCTTACATATTGTTAATCAGTCAATCCATGTATAGAATAAGTTAAAGTAAACAATAAAATATTTTGTACTTTAGTATTTTTTTCCTCATAATTGAATTAATGATACAATATAAAAGGATCATAAACCTATGATATTTATAAACATAATTTTGGTAAATATAAAAAACTACGTTGATTGTAGTTATATATAAATCATTTATTAAATTTAAAGCAAGCTTTGTATATTTAAAACATTAATCATCCAGAAGCTTAAAAATATCTTAAATTTTTATTATTATTATTTCTATTGTTTGAATTTATATTGCATTTTAAATCAAAAATTAATACATTTATATTATGTCAGCATTTAATCAAATTTAGCACAAAATGTTTATATTAAATTATACTGTACTATTTGCTGTTAACAAAATTTTATTGTATGGCTTATTATACAGAACTGAATGATTATCGCCAACAGTTATATTTTTAACTATACATATTTCATTTAATGAAAATTCAAGTTTTCTATTTTAAAAATCTAATAAGATTTTATTGTTGTCTACAGGTTTATTCAAAAACTATAATTTTGAAATTTGTTATGTATATTATTTTTATTTATAATTATGCAAGATATATTGCAGGTAATTCAATTTTTAGTTTTCAATGATGAAATCTGAAATCTATAAATTATAGATTTTCATTTTAAACTATTTATAAAACTCAAATATTTTTAGAATATTTATGATGGATTTTTTGTTTTAAATTTGAAATCATTTTAATATAAATTTTAGTTCTACTTAATTATAATAAAATTCTCAAAATTTTTACATAAAGTTCACAAATATTTTCAACTACATTAATCTAATGTAAGAATAGGATTATAGGCACTCATTGTAGTATATCATTAGGTAAATGACATAGTGCATGATAATTCAAAACAATTATATTTAATTATAATATACATACAGAAATGATATTAAAATCACAAGCATTTTGAATTTCTTATATCAAGGCTATTATCAGATAAATGAATAGGTCAGAGAAGAGAGAGGAATCTATGTTTGGAGATTCTTCTCCTTTCTGAACATTTATGACATAACTACTATTAAAGATCAGGACTTTTTTGTTCAGTATTAAATTTGCTTACAACAAAAGAAATTTATTATGTTTAAAGAACTGAAATTTCTAATAATACCATCGGAACATTTATTCTTTTTTCCCAATGTATTCATTCAATAATAATCTTTCTATAAAGAACCATAGTATACTATACTCTATAATTAAATACAGTTAATTTAGAATTATCATGTATTGTGCTATTACTCTGTGATATAATATAAAATTTCTAAAAATTTAACTATCTTCTAATTTTAAATTTGATTTTAAATAGACCTCTGACAGATTTTAGATAAACAGTTACTGTCTGATGAGACTAGCATTTTCCAGTCACTAAACTATTGTCTATTGTTTGATGTTAATTTTATTATATATTATTTTTATATAGATATTAGATATATATGTATGTAACTTTCATATATTCTTAATGCATCATATTGAGTTTATACTCAAATCATCATTATGATGATGTATAAACATTTTCAGCATTAATAGATATTCCTTTTCTTATTATTTATTATTGAAGTTTTTGTAGATTTAAATATTAAAATTGTTTTTAAAAATACAAAATTTCAAAACAATAAAACATAATTAAAAAATGACCAAAATTTTTAAAATTCCTAGTTCAGATATTCTTCTCATAAAATGTAATTGTTTTCTATTAATTAACCAACTGCTAATGATTAACTATTTTTTCTAGACTTTTCATGCAATAAATTTTGAGAATTATTATTATAAGTAAGCAAAACTAGTTTATACATACATCAAAAATATCTAGATTTATATTACAATTTTCAACATTAAGACGAGATATATTTTTACTTGTGTTACTTTATCTTTTGTTGTTACAAAATAACAACATAATTAGATAACAAAACTTTTAACATATTTAAGAGACCTTAAAATATGAAATTAGATTTTCTGAGCCTATTAAATAAATTTCAATTAGAAATTTTGAATTTTTTCTCACTGTTTTAAAATATTTCTAGATACTTTTGATGTATGTAGTAATAAGATAAATCAGTTTCAGCACATTTTTTGAAAATAGCTTTTATAAAAATAATACATACTCTAAATATAAACAGAATAAATATAAACATGATAATTAATTAACTTATATAAATAATAAATTATTAATTAGTAATAATTTAATGTATAAAATATTAGAAGAAATGTTTAAATGATAAATATTTTATATAAAACAGCTAAAATTACATTAAACAGAATTTCAAAATATTTTTTTTTCTGATAGTTGAGATATTTAGGTTTTTATTAGAAGGACAGAATAATTAAAAATAAGTTTAAAAACTACTTTTATCCTATTATTAAAGGTTAAATATAATATCTGAAATTTTGTTTATTTTTATATTAATTTATTTGAAGATAAATATTATTTGGCATAATTAATAAAACTATCATTATTTTTTCTTATCAAGCTCAGAATATGTTATCTTATAATATGATTTATTTTAAATAGGCACATAGATTGTAATTTATATTTTAAAAATAAGTAAACCATTATAAAATATTGTACTGTTATCACAAAAATTTAGGCATAATAAGTGCCTTTAACATAATATAATTATGCAAATATGTGAATAATATAATATTTTCCTAAAGTGGAAATGTATATCACAAATGTATAAAAAAAACAATACATTTTCTAACATACTTCTATCTCATTGCTTTTCTAATATACAAATAGCAAAATAGACAGATTGTCATAACTGATGGCGGTAATCGTTCTATAATTAAATCTTCTTTGTATTCAGCTTTATTTCCTTTTAGATGGATATTTACAGCATGGCATAAATTGAATCTTCTAATTGAAAAGTTTATTATACAATATTCTGTTGATAGGCATTCTTGATATCTGCACAGTTTCAATTTGTGCATAAAAGTCTTTGATTAAACAATTTAAGTCCCTTGGTGGAAAAATCTTGGGAAAATATTTCTATGTACAAATATTCACCAATATGGTGGACACAGAAGACTAGCTACCTTTCTTTTGACCAGCATCATCTTCCTTTTTAATCACAAAACAGAGTGATAAAAAGTCTTCTAAAGTTCTATAAAGATGTGTTTTAACTTGATTAAGTGTATGTCTTTCATCTGGATATACCTAAATATACAATTTAATACATTTTGGATAAATTAACTTTTTTAATATTAATTGATATCAGTTTTATTTTTAAAATATCAGAATTTGATATATTTATACCAAAAAGCAATCATATATGATTAGAAAATTGCTACTTACAATGATTTGTAAAAACTTAGGACAATTAAATTTGTTGATTCTTTGACCAAAGAAATAAATCAAAAATATTATAGAAATCTATAATAGTTTTTGATTAGCCAAGATAAAATTTTATATAAAATATATATAAGAATAGAAGCAATTAAATACAGAACAGCAAAAAAATTTCATAATCAACTAAAAAAGTATTTTCATGCAAATTCAATTCAGAGTTAGTTTATCTATTTCAATTAATTTTATGGAGGAAATTGGTAGTACAAAATTGGCACAATTTTTTAAATTTTTAATTTTTTTTTCTGTAAGAAAAATTTCAGAATATGATCACCATGTTTATGATGGGCAATTGATCTGTAATCATTTGCACTCCATACCATTTAGATCTCAGAGCCAAAACAAATTGAATGGGATTGATTATTGACTATATCAATCCCATTCAATTTGTTTTAATACTTGTTTCAATTTGTTTATATACTAATATTTAATAAGATTAAATGAAGGCATAAGTTTGTTCATATGACATATACATCAAAATATAATGCTAAAAAATTATGAATTTTTAATATATTATAGGATAAATTTTATATGATTTAACAAATAAATAAAATTATATTGAAAATTATTAAGTATGCTTCGATAATCTGATAATTGTTCTTTGCTCTTTTTTGAATTTGAAACAATGAACAAAAATTTTCTTAGGACTTATATCACAAAAAATCAAGTAATACTAAAAAAAATTCTTATGAAATATAAAATATAATCATAATATCATCTTCATGTATTTATTCCTATTCAATATAGGGCAAAAATAGGGTAACGATAAATTTTCAATTTTTACGATTTAATAAGTTTTGTTAATTATCATTCTAATAATCTGATATATAGTAGATGATTATATGAAGCTTTTTTTTGTTTTGTTATTTTCTATTAAATTTTGAATTTTTCATTTATAAGTTAAAATAAGCTATATGTGCTAATTTTATCTTCAGATTTTCAATAGTTTGGATATGTATCATTAAGAATTAAAAACAAAAATCTGAACAAAGGAAAATTTGGCAATATTGAACAATTCTCTCTATAAAATTCTAATCAATAATTTCAATGACAATAATTTTATTGAAAAAATAGCAATTTGTATATTAGATATGAAAAATTTAAAATGTCTAAAAGATATGTTTCCAACTAATTACTTAAAATTCTTTTTTGCATTTTTTTCAAATGGCACTTTTATCATATTTGAGTTGGATTTTTAGAATAAGAAATGAAAATGGGTAACTTTTACAGTATTTATAACAAAAATTTTATTTTTTAAAGTTAAGTAAGTCTTGTTTGCTCTGTGAGAAGCTTTTCTCTTATCATTTTAGTTCAAATTCATTTAAAATGTTTATACAAACATTATATTTGACAGGTTTGTCTCTCACTTCAAATAAATGTGCATTACAACTTTCCTGTAAATAATCATTTAATTACAATGAAATTATATTGGAAGCACAGCACATTTTAGGATCAAATAGAGAAAACTGCTTCATATTGCTGAATTCTTCTTCTTTCAGATTTTCTTTTTCTTTTTGATTTTTAACACTGCATTTTATATCTGAACTTTATTTTAACATCTCAGAAAAAAATTAGCAAATACCACTGTTTATCTTAATTTTCATTCTTTACTTTCTAATGTAGAATTGACATATAAAAATAATCAGCACTGATCAGGAAAAACAACTTAATACAAAAATGTTTTCAACCTACTCATGAGTCTTCTTCAGTTGAAGACCTCACAAGTCAGTCAAAAACTTTCTGAAATAAATTATTTTTCCTTAACTTATTTTCATAAGTGAAAAAAATAAAATTAAACAGAAAATAACAAACAAACAAAAAATATTTATATATAGTAGGTCCCCAACTTAGGCAATTTCTGACATATGCATGTGTGTTAATCTCTTTATTTTCAATGAATTTCCATAAAATGCAAATTAAATATTTATTAAACAAATTTACTTTTTTTTAAAAATATCAATTATGGCCTTAAATTTTCTTATCTATGCTTAAAATATGCTCATAAATATCACTTTCCTATTCTGTTTGCTAATGCACCCCAATCATTTATATTGAAATCAGCATTGTCCGACATACATGGTTTTCACTTTTACACAAATTTTTGGGATAAATTAATTGTGTAAACTGGGGACCTATTGTATTCATCCTATATGCATCAAATTATTAGAATAAGAGAATAAAAGCATCACAGTACTGATTATACAGATTATATACAGATTAGTATTTTAAAACTTCAGTTTTTAACAGAATTTTTCTTTTTGGACTTGAACTATACCAAAGAAGAAATTGTCAGATTAGTACGAGATTAAGAATATTTAGTGATTAAATGAAATAATTTGAAGTTTCATAATTCTTATTTTAAATTATATTCTTAATTTATATTTATTAAACTCTGGGCTCTGCTCATTAGACTCCCCACTCAGCAGACAGCAGACTCTGGATACCAGCAAACTGAGCATCCAGCCTTATACATTCTATTCACATGTAAAATATTTCTAAATGATCTCATCAATATATCAAAAATGAAATTTATGCTTGTGGTTTATGTTAAGGTATTATACTTTTAAAGATTAAAACACTACGAAAAGTGTTTTAATTACAGAACTTGTACAAAAGATAAAAACATTTTCTTTTATCACCATTAAGAATTTTTGGATATTTGATGTAATTCAGAAGTGATCTTCATACTAAAGTGAAATTTATAAACCCAGTGGATAGAGCTGAGAATTTCTATTATTTATTCATTCAATCATATTTATAAATAGAAATTTTTATTGTTAATAATTACATTATCGAAATATATTTATTTATTTTCATAGACCAATTATGAACTTATGAGTAATCAAATCAGATGAAAAAAGCTGATTCTTCAGAATTATATTTTATGAGTGCTAAAATGCAAACGATTTCAAAAATGAAGGCCAATATCATATTGATGGATAAATTTAATTCAATTTTTTACATTTCAATGTTGCCATATAAATTTCCTAGATTTTCATAGTAAATTCATAGATCTTTTTAAATGGATTTTAAATTATCTACTTTTACTTTTATTATCGAATTAGACTTGTATTTTGTTTGTTTGTGTTTGTGTGTAAGTATAACTATTGCTGCATTCTGATTTGTGAAAAGTTATCTATATACTATTAAATACTGCATGTGTTTGTGCAAATGTTCGAAGAATCATTTTCAATTTATCAGTGGTAGATTTACAATTTGATAACAGATTTACAATTTTATTTTTTAACAAATTTTTAACTAAAGAATAGATAAAAAAATAAATTATAAAGTCAATACTTAAACACTTGCCTTTTTGATAATATAGTTCATAAATAGCTCTATTTGCAAGTAGAAGTTTTATTACGTATAATGTTTTCGGATCTTGGATCGGTCCCTCATCAGTACATTTATATAAAAAGAACTTAACCTTTCAAGGAATAAAGATTAGTAGAACACACATTAATATGTTCGCTAACTGTGTTCATATTCAAATTTTAAATTTTAATATGAAAAATTTAAAATTTGAATATGAACGCACTTAGCGAACATATTAATGTGTGTTCTACTAATCTTTGTTCCTTGAGAGGTTAAGTTCTTTTTATATGAGTGTATGATGAGGGACCGATCCGAGGTCCGAAAACGTTATATGTAATAAAACTTCTACTTGCAAATAGAGCTGTTTATGAACTATATTATAAAAAAATAAATTATAAGCATTGCAGTAACCATAAAATCTTATGCTGTGCTGACCAAAAATATAATGCATTTTCTAAATTTATTTAAATAAAACCAAAATTTTGAGTCTATAATCATAAATTTAAAAAATGTACAAACTATAAATAATATACATCCATGAGCAAAAACCTGTATTTTTCTCAATCTATATTGTTAAGTTTATCATTAAATATATTTATTCCCCAACTCATGGGATTATGTTTATACAAATAAATGTAATTTGTACCCTAATTTCAATTTATGAATTTCTATTCCATATTTATGCTTAGAATGCTAGTTATATCAGATACATTACATTAGCATGTCATATATATTAATTTGCAGTAATTGATACTTTGACACACAAACATTCCCTAAAGTCCAATGTTAACTTTTTAAATCTTATTATAAATTAAATGCATAAAAATTTAACAACAGCATTTTATGCATGATAAAACATTTAATAATAAGATACACTGATTATTTTTATTAATGCTAATAACAAATTATTTCTATGATTCTCTCACAAAACCCATTTTATAAAAAACTGAATAACATTAGATATACTTTTTAAAAGCTTTCACTAATAAAACTGCCTTATAATATAATCTTATTATAATCAGTTTTAATTATTGAAGTAATTTTATCCCTAAATATGTTATTAAGGTAATATTTTAATATATATTGATTAAAATTGAAAGATATTCTTTGACTCTAGAGAGCAATATGATTTTTTCTCCCTATAAATAAAACTGAGCCTAAGAATATCATTAAAATAATTTGTGTTATAAGCCTTTTTCAGAAACATATTATACTCTTATATCAAAGGAAGAATGTTTACCATAACAAAATCCCATATTATTATAATAATATAAAAATGTATTTGAACAGATTAATCATAGATCATAGATTAATCAAGATTTAAAATTAATCATAGAAAGCTACAGGTGTAGCTTTCTATGATTAATTTTAGATCTTGTTTCTCAATTTTTTCAGAAAATATCTGAAAAACATCATCTTTCATTTCTCCAGATAATCTCATTAAGAGTTTGACCAATGAGTTTGCTCTTCATCTTAAATATATATTAAAAGATGAATGTTAGAATTGTCACTGCTTAATATCTATCAAAGATAAATTTATCTAATTACTTAAAAAACATTCTTATAAGGAATGTACTAATGAATGCAATATTAATTTCTACAATTTTGGAAAAAACATATATTTAGTCATCTATCATCAAAATATTTAATTATTTTGAATTAAATTTATTGAATGAATAATCTTTAGTTGTATGAAAAAAGTATTTTTTCCTTTTGTATCTCTAAATTTATATTGCTTTAGAATGAAATCTATATTTGGTCAATATAGTATTAACATTTTTATATTAATTATTATTTTAATATGCATTACCTGTGTTCGAAATAACACTTCTTCTTTAGTCAATGCTTTCATTAACATCATTGATTGTTGGATATGTACATTGTCTAAAATTTAAATGGATTAGCAAATATTTCTTTTTTATTTAAAAACTAAATATTTAAATCATATTCAATATATTTTATCTTACTATAATATAATAATCATTTACCATCTGCAGTTCCATGAATAAGAAGGAATTTCTTCCCTTTAATTTTTCCAGCTATTTCCATAAGATTAGAATTTTTATATTCAGCAATATTATCATCTGGTAATTGCATATACCTTTCTGTATAAACAGAATCTGCAATATGATAAGTTAATTATTAAGTAATTTTCATTATAAAATGCTTATAAATATCAACAAAAAAAAAATTCATATAAATAATATAATCTGAATTAGCAAAATTTGAAATGTACTTATTTCAATACTAAGTTTATTTCAAAGAGAAATAAACTTATTTCAATACTAAGTACATTTTCAAATTTAATTTAATATACATATTAAATTAAATTTGAAATGTATTCATTAAATTAAACATATACATTAATTTGAAAATTGAACATTGTTTGAACATTGAGCATTTAAACAATTTGAACATTGTTTAATGTATACATTAAATTAAATTTGAAATGTACTTATTTCAAATTTAATTTGAAATAAATACATTTCAAATTTAATTTAATGAATTTTAATTTATAAACTTGATGATTTTTTGTTATTTTTTAATATATTATATTAACTTATTTACTCATCAGAATTTTCTTACATGAAGATTTGTCTTAGAACTGTTTTCATTAATTAATTTTCAAAATTAAATATTGATTTTTGATAATTAGGATGTATTTATGGAAGATAAATGTTTTTTCAAATAACATTATTTGGTACTGTGAGTTTTATAAATATAAAATTAGAATATATATACAAACCAACTTGCTATTATATGAACTACAACTTAAACTAGCACTATTACCAAGTATACTTAATTTTATTACTATACTAATATGGTGTTCTATGTTGTTTTACTTGAGATATGTATTGAAGAGGGACCATATTGTAGGTCCAAAATCGTTTTACTTTAATAAAATTAACTATACTTGCTAATAGTGCTAATAAAATTAGAATGCCCATCGGCTAACTTACCATAATATAACCAATTTGTAACTGGAGCAACTGATATTCCACAGTTAAATGTGTCATTACTCTTTGCAAGAGCCATGGCTGAAGCATATCCTCCATAAGACCAACCCCATATTCCAACACTATCTTTATCTATGAATGGAAGATCATTTTTCAAATATCTAGAATGAAAATCAAATTAGTTTAGATAATTTAAAACATTAATTAAGGGTTATATTATTTAACAGCACCTAGTCACAGCAATTTGATCTTCAATTTCAACACTGCCTAATCTATGATAAATTTCATGAAGTATTTTTTCTCCCCTATTTCCACTCCCACGTCCATCAATCCAAGCATAAATATAATTCTTTTTACTAGCTAAGTAGCTTCCCCAATGAATCTGAAATCTCTCAGTTACCATTTGGCTTCCTGGTCCTCCATACCTGGAAAGATTTATAAAAATTAAATATGAGCTAAAATTCTATTATTATTAGAAAAAACTGAATATGTAAATGAAGCATAAATTAAAAAGGGCAAATGTAAAAAGACATAATATTAATGAAAAATAAATTACTGATTATATAATGTGTCCCAGAATAAATGTTTCATTCTTAATAAATAAAAATGCTCATTGGAGACTTATTTTAAAGCTTATTACTTGCATTATCTAACAATAAGATTTAATTGTTATTTATAATAAAATTTATCTTATTATTTAATTTTTTTATAATTAAATAATAAGATAAATTTTTCCCCTCTATCAAATGTTTTCCTATAATATCTTAAATTTTATCTTTATTATTATTTTCAACAGTCAACAAATAGGATATATATATTTCGCTGTCATTAACAACCAAAAAGTTAATGTAGATTTTACATTTATCATGAGTGGATTATATATTAGTTTATTGTCAGCAAGACTGCTTCAAATGATATTAATTTAGTTATTGTGATAAAGATCATAAAATATTTAGAACCTTAAAAGAATTTATAATAAAACAAAAAGAAATGCATTTAAATTATAGTAAAGAAATGTATGAATATATTAATTATATCTTTGAAAATAAATAAATGATGATAAAATATTTATTAAAGGATTTCTATTTTAAAATCAAAGAATAGAATTAAACAAAAGAAATTTTGTTTTATTTTAATGATTCAGGCAAAATACTTACACATTGACTAATAAAGGATATTTAATTATTTCCTCTTTCTTTAATCCTGGTGGTAAAAATAATCTAACATTTGCTTCTATAAAAAAAATGTAAAAGTAGTATGAGAAACTGATTGAATAAAATAAGAAATGTTATTTAACCAACTTGTTTAAAAATGAAATATACTCACGATATCCTCCATCAATTGGAACTTGAAATGTACGAACTTGAGGAAGTGCTCTCTTATTTACAAGTTCTTTTAAGTTATCATTTGTGTCTAAGGTTTCAACTTTAAAAATAAAACTAATATTAGAAGAAAAAAATTATTAACAACTAATCATTAAAATATAATACTGATAGAATTTTAAAGAATTATTAATTCAGTGACAGCTAAAATTCAAAATTAAATGGAATAGAAATGAAAAATTACTGTATATTTTTATCTTTTATTGATAAATTTTTAACAATAATTTACTGACTGTACTTTTTTTTTAATCAATTTTACTCATTCTTCATAATTAGTATTTTAGCTATAAATTTTAATTAAATAAATATCCACTGGCTTAACTACAGTAATTAATCTGATGCTTTTCAACAAATTTGCAGGTAAGTTCAGTTTAATCTGCAAATTTATTTAGTCATGCCAAAATATATATGCATATTAAAATATTGGCAATAAATCTTAATAAATTCTAATTTATAATTTTTTTTAAATTTAATTTCCCCTTTAAGAAGTAATATTAGATTAGCGTTTCTATTCAACTTAGGATAATCTGTACTTACAATAGTGATTAATAAGCCTGAAATGCATTTTTATCTGTAATGGACCTACTGCAACATTGGATTGACTATTTATTGACTCTTCTGTCACACTTGGCTAAAAAGACTGTTTGGCTCTATTTGAAAAATGAGCCTGTCTCAACTCCCTTAATTTATCATATTTATAATATCAATAATATAACTAATAATTGATATAATATTTATATAATGAAATATTCTGATTTAATAATAAAATAATTTTAATTATATATCCTTAATTTATATCTTTGATACAAAATTTAATAGCTATCTATATATTATTATATTCATATCATAATTAACTGATTGAAGGATCTCCTCCACTAGCTTGAAATAATGTACTAATCTATTAAATATTGTGCTTTTACAATAAATTATTAGACCATTTGGAATAATTTTTGTACAATCTTTTATTTTCAAAGTGTTTAAAAATATTTTTGTTCATGTAACGTTTGTTCCTCTAGTTATGATCACCAAATTATACTTATATAACTATGAAACTTATTTTATCAAGTAATTATTTATTGAGAGATCTACTGCAATTGCTATTCTAAGAATCTAATTTGAATATATTTATTATATTATTGCTAAGAAAATGGAAGTATTATCCTATGAATAATATGTAATGCATAATTATTTACTGCTGCCAATGATTAATTATTAAAATGTATTCAAAACTGTAATCTATAAGTAACAATAAACTGAGAACTTTGATTAGAAAATTAAATTTCTGCTTTATATCTTTATTTTGATTACAAAATATGGTTAGACATTATTTCTGTCTACTATCTTTCTTGTTTACTGTCAAATTCTTAATCCCAGTATATAGACTTACTGTATTATCAATTTTGTATATTTCATTTTTTAATTTATTTTGAATATCAAATATTTTTACTTATTTTAATGATTGTATCTTCTCTCCCAAATACAATTTTATATTAATTATAAAAAATTAACATTTTGAAACAAAAAGTTTTTTACTTATATTTAAAATTGTTAGGTTTTCAAATAATAATTCAGAACATTTGATTTCATATAAACTGAAATATTTAAATAGGATAAATTAGAAAAATTACATGAAAAAAATTAAAGCCATATTTTTCACCATAAATAAAAAAAGGCTAAAAATATTTTTATGAATAAATCAGTGTTCAAATTAAAAATCTTTTTCCCAGCTTATTAAAATTTTGTTCCTAGCTATTTTTTTTTTACACCATTTTCTTATATTAAAAATCCTTCATTTCTTTTTGTTTAATGTGAAATATATAATAAATGCTAAACAGACTATTACAAATTTATTCTCAAAACTTTTTGAGTATGAAAAAAAACTTTTTTAATAAAAATAATTTTTTAATTATCAAAATTTTAAAGTAAGTATTTCAGTTGTATAAAAATGTTAAGCCAATGAAGCGCAAAATATGAAAAATTTGGACTATTCAGTTTCTGACCATTTGAAAATTTTCCAATGCAATAAATTTTTAGCATATATCAGAAAAATCAATGAAAAGTTGAAAATGAAATTTATTTAAAATAATAGAAAGTGGGATGCAGAATTTTTATTTATTAAACAGTCTTATTCAGATTATGTTGATTTATAATCCCACTTATAATTTTTGGTTAAATATTGTCTTTTACATGTTTAATTCATATCATATAGAATAGACAATAAATTAACAATTAGAGAGATATCTTACATAAAATTATACATACTTAATTTGTTTTCTTCAGTATTCCATAATTCTACTTTTGGTATACCTGGTCCCAAACATTCCAAAATGTAATATTTGGCATTTTTGCTAAATATGGCATTATTATACAGACAATTTTCTCCAATATTACAAGTCAAGCAAGAAACTTTTTTAGATATATTTGCATTCATATCTGTTACAGAATATAAATGCTGCTGGCCAATTTTATTTGGAAGTGTGGATAAATAGAACCTATTAAAAAATTTAATTTACTTTGAAATATTTATTATAACTGATTAAAAAAAATATAGTAATGACAAATAAAACTTACAATTTATGATCTTTTTTTTGATGAATTATAATATCAGTAATGTCAAATTGTCCATTTGTAAGAATATCTTTTCTTTTACCCTGAAATTATATCAATAAAAACGTCTTAATCATCATCAATAAAAATATTACTAACATTATATACATCATCATACTAACATTTATATCCACCATTACAATATGAAAGAATCTTCCAGCTTCACCTTCTGGAATAGGCAGTCGAATAAAATAATGAGTTTTATCTACTGTAAATAAAGGAGGTTTATATATTTCTGATATCCATCCTTTTCCATTTGTCTCTTCTTGTAGACTCTGATTTAAATGATTAATAAAAAATTTCAAATTAAAATAAATAAATAAAAAAATACATCACACAAACAAGTAAATTGAATGACAATTTTACTTAAAATTATATATTAAAATAAACTGAACTTACTTTCTTACAATTCCATTTTTGATTTTCATCACAAATACTAATTACAGAAGAATTTTGATATCTACGAAGCCATGTTACTGCTAATCTACTTTCATCAATCCATTCAACAGATGTGAAATATCTATATATAAAAAATAATTATATAAATTATGAATCTATGAAATAAATTAATACAATTATGAAGTTTGTTCATACAAAATGATTTATATAACAATAAATATCATAATTACAATTTGCTAATATAATAATATTGAAATGTTTAATCAAATGAAATTTTAGCATTTAATCAATATAAAATTAGCTAAAATTTTCATTTCTTGTTACAATTATATATAATTTTTAGAAATAGTTTTTGCTATTAACTTTTGTATGCAAATTTATGTTATACATTCCATTTTAATTTTTACTTAATACTTTTTCTCCACTTTTATTTATATAAATTGTTAGCAAGGATGAGATGTATATTTTCTTTGTGTAAAAAGTAAACAAATTGTTATTCAACGTTACTATATGTATTTGTTTTGTTAATTATTCTGAATTCTAATGATGAAGGACATAACTTCTATTTATAGTCTTGTATCTAAGAGAAAATATATTCTATGCTATGAAAATCTAAATTACAATTGAATATCTGAAATGCATCCTCACCAGGCTTAATTACAATTAGATCTATTATATAAAAATTTAAGTAATATAAAAAAAATTTTTGAGTAATAGTACAAGTCAGATGGTCTTTATATGAGAATATATTTATAGCAGATTTCCATTTAACTGGAATAGTCAAGATATTAATTCCTTGGATAACCCATAAAATACACAAAAAAATTGAAATTATGAATATATAATATGCACTTATATATATCACAATTTATATTTATATATATATATATATATATTTGAATATATGTATTTTTGTATATATACAGGTTGTCCCAAAAAAATGTACACACATGTTCAAAGCCTGTAACTCATTAAAATTTTATTCTTTTGAGATGTAACTGATTTGAAATAATGGCTGAAACACATTATTTATCCTAAAATATAAATTTATCCTAAAATGTTACTAGAAGTTACATAAATGAAATGCAAAGATAATTGAAGGTGTGTACACATTTTTTTGGGACACCCTTTATATTCAAATTTTCAATTATTTATTTAAATAAGAAACAAGAAATGTCTATTTGCAGCAAGAAATTATTGGGAATATCTGTAATTATCTAAAATATAATAAAGAAATAAATCTAAGGAATTTAAAAATCTTTCAGGTATTGCATTTAAAATAAAAACATCAATAATTAAACATCACTTCCAGGTCAGGGTACACACAACTCCCAATTTGGGTTGCAGATTAACCCTGATTAATCAGTAACCAGATAATTGGGAGTCTTCTGTGTTTAAAAGCAATTTATGTTTATAGGAATTTCTACATAACATCCATTACAAGTACAGATATGGTTGCAAAAATGATATAATTTATTCTTCATTAAATTGTCAAAATAGATTCTTTAATACATGTTTTAATTTTATACACTATCTCTGATTCTTCAAGAGATTTTTTTTTTATTGGAAAATAATATTCTCATCCTTATTTTGTTTTATTTTGCATTATTTTTTTATATTATTTTAAAAATATAACTATGCCACATAATGGAAGTCTAATGCAGATATTATCCAAGAGAAATTTTTATGTGGCTGCCAATGCATTCACAAGATTGCTGATGGCTGCAATGATAAGCCTTTCCTTTACAATAGTAAAAATTTATTATTACTATTGTATTTTATTTTTACATACTATAAAATTTTTTAAAATTTTTATAGTATGTAAAAATAAAAAAATTTATTCAAACATTCAATTTTTATTTGAAAAAATATATTTTTTAATTAGATAAATAAGATTTACTCATTTCAATTATAAAAAGTATGTTTGCAATACTCTTAGAATAAATTAAAAGAATCTATCAAAAATATTATTAAACAGGATATTTTTATAAACACAATAAATAAAAATTTAATATACTTATTCCAAAATTTTTCTTAAATTGTGATTTCCACTATTAAAATATTTTTTTGCTACACTAAAATCTCCTGCTGGTAACATTATTTGAGCATATCAGTTCTAGTATACACAAATAAACATGTTATACAGATATAAAGAAAATTCTCTCATTTGGATAATGCTAATAGGAATATATATAATATTTATGTTGAATTCATTTACATAAAATATTACATTATTATTACAGTAAAATTAAAAATATTGTGTGTTATATACATAATCTATTTACAAGACAAGTAATATACTTCTAATCTACAGTCAATAACAGCACTATTAGCAAGTTTTCAATAACGTTTAATATCGTAAAACGTTTTCGGACTGCCATAAGAGTCCCTCATCAGTACATTATGAGCTTAACAGTCAGGACTCTTATGGCAGTCCGAAAACGTTTTACGATATTAAACGTTATTGAAAACTTGCTAATAGTGCTGTTATTGACTGTAGATTTGACGTAAAAGCAACTCATTTATAGATTTATGTAAGACTACTCATTATTTCCAATGTTTCTGTTAGTAGGGCCTGTGCTTCATTGGCAATGGGTTTCAAAATTGTAGCTTCGTGCCAAATTATTCGGAGGTCAGTACTGTATGCTTCTTTGCTAAGTAGTATTGAGGTTCACTTTGGCTATATCATTTTTTTGTTCTTTCAGCCTCTGTGCTAGGGTTCTAATAGTCATACCTATGAAAGCTGCCTGCTGCTGGGTACCTTGGTATTCAATCGGTATCTTATAAATACCCGGTTTCTCATCTTCTCCTCTTTGATCTTTTTCGTTCCTTAGATTATTAAATATAGTTGGTGCTCTGTGATAAGATAGCTTTTTCTTTGCCAGTCTTGCTATATTTTTAGTAAATTTTAGCTTGCTAAGGGTATAAGGTATGGATAAAAACTCCTCTTTTGGCAGATGATCCATGTTTAGGTCAGTAGCATTTCAGGGTCTTGTCTGCAGAGCCTCTTGGACTTCATAGTGGATGTTTTTTAGGAAGCGTGTTTTATATTCATGTTGATAGCCAGGCAACAACTGTTGTTAATAGAACTCTATGTTTGAGTCTCTTATTCTGTAGCCTGAAGATGGCAAGTGTTTGCCGAAAACATTAGCGAATAAAGTTACGTTTAATCTGCTAAAAGTGCTGATTTGGTATATGTAAAGTTTTATTTCTGGAATATTTATTTAATAAATTTAAAATTAGTTTCTTACTGAATTAAAAAGTTTCCTTAATTAAATTTTATTGGTCATGTATGGATGAATAATAAGTTTCCACTAGAGGAACAGAGACTGAATTCTTGGTCTCACTCCTAACATTTTTCAGCAAGGTCAGTCTTTCAAATCTCATTCTTCAATATTCTGGCCAATCTCATTACAGGTATAGTGAGATTACGACGAGTGCTTAGCCTCTTATATCCCATATATAATATATCATGTAAAACTTCAAATTATGTAATCAGAGTCTTACTTAAATCTTCATGTTACAGAAAGATATTTTTATAACTGTAAATATTTTGTAAAGTTTGATTTGCTTCTTTAAAAAATTCATTTTTAAATAAGGTATATAAATTGTCATTAAAATTTTTATAACAAGAGTATTGGATGCACTTACATATCTTTGCATCTTTCTGCTTCTGCACAAATGTAAAACATGTAATTCAAAAAAATAGCATAAAGTAATTTAACTTCTGCAGTCTTGAACTATTTTTTTGAATTTCCTGAATGCATTTATTTAAAACATTTTGTATATATTGTATGATTACTTAGATTAAATTGATATTTTTAAAGATATAAACAAGGGATATATGGAATTTATTTATCATGTGTTTAATGTGCCTTAAAAAAAAGGGAATTAGATTCCAAATTATTATTGTCTTTACTGTTGCATAAAAAATGTGAAGAATATAAAATTTTTATGGAATGTAAGTATGTATATAAAGATTCATCATTTCAAGCACAGATAAAAAGATTATATCTGTGTTTGAAATGATTCAAAACAAATCTGATTAAAATTTTCATAACATTAAAAATGTAGTAATGACAATTTATCTTCCTTCCAAATAAATCTTTAATAAAAAAATTTAAGTTTTGCCAATCAAGAATTTACCAAAGCAGATTAAATGATACATAAGAAAATGAATTTATTTTTATCATTGATTTAGAGAAATATTTTTAATTTTAAGCAAATTATTATAAAAACTTTCATTTCTATTTCTTTAGATAGAATAATTTTTTGAAAATTAATACAGAATTTCAAATAACAATAAATTTATTTTATTTTAATTTCTGTCAAATCCAAATGCCATTAATCTGGTTTTCATTTAATTTGACAGATAAAAAACCAATAATAACTTGATTAATGACATTTTAAAACCAATCTTTTTGTTTCTCAGTTATTTTATCAAACATTTCTCATAAAAATATTCATTCAAAGCAAAAAATTGCATGTTTTAAACATACTTTTTTTTTTTTTTACAAATATAATTATTGAACCCACGAGCTCTTTTCAAATACAATATATTCTAAATTTTATTCATACTAGTATCATTTTCATTGTCAGATTATTGGTTTTATTTTAAAATTTATTATATGACATAGGTTTTATCTTGATGATTTCAAAACAGTTTGTTATTGTTTTAATATTTGTTAATGTAATATCAGATGATGATGATAAGATAAGAGTGTTTGTTTTTAATTGCCAGAAGCACATATTTGATCCTAGAATATTATATACAGTATTATTCTTTTTAAAAGATTATCTTATTTAGCTTAGATTTTATAAAATGAAAATTTCAATACTAAGAGTTTACCTACAGTTCATATAATAATTTATTTTGATACGAATTACAATATTTACAAAATTCAATTTATCATTTCTATAGATATACAATAAATAAATGTCTCAATATATTGATATTATAAAAGTGCTTTTAGGATTTGTTTATAGTCAGTTTATTGTAAATATGATTAAATGCTTTGATCATTTGTTATTTTGTAATTTTATATTTGTACAGTATATTTAATAAATGTGTACTGCTATAATCTGTCTGATTAGTGAAAATATACAGTATATAATTTTTTATTCATCATAAATTGATACCTAATAACAGTTCAAAATATAAGCGCAGCTTTAATAGAAAGTTTATTAAGAAAATAACTGGGATAACATTTGTAGCTTAATGAAATATACAAATTGATTCAATCGGTATGTTTTATAGAATCGATGGTGGCTTTCTTGAACCATAAATGTTATTCCAGTTATTTTCTTAATAAACTTCTTACTATAAGCGTGCTTGTATTTTGAATTGTGAATTGATACCTATTTTGAAAATCACATTAGGTAAATTTGAAGCAAAATTGTTTATGAAAATAAAAATAATTAACATTTTTAATCTGCAAATTTATTTTAAATTTATAATTCATTTAACCTAGTTACGCAGGAGAATTCACATGCCATATAAGTGATTTGTTCTACTTTACCTGAGAATTATTAGAATTTTTCAGGATTAATGGTTTCTTAATATTTGACCCAAATTAATAAATGGCTAAAAATATCAAAATTTTTCCATCTATCAGATATATATCAGTATATATAGATGGTTTTTTTAATAATATTTTATAACTTGTTAAAAATATGATGATTCTTTGACTGTGAACATGTTTTCAATTGTTACAGTTTAATTTTCCCTCTCCTTTCGAAACTAATAACAGTATTTATACTTGGGAACAAGAAAGCTACAGGAATTGCAGGTGAATTCCCTACCTATTTAGATACTAAATATTTAACTTATTTCTGTGCCAATTATATTTAGTGAGAGCCATCGATGGAGATAGCAAATTAACGTTCGGCTTTAAAGTAGTTAACTATTTTAAAGCCAAGCGTTGATTCGTTTTAAAGTAATTCGCCGGCTTTAAATTTAAACAGTTTGCTACTTAAACGATCCAATATTGATATTCGGTTAGCGCTTTATTATTTTTAGAAATGTATAAAAATAATAGAATATTAAATCAATTATTTTTTTCGAGCATACTTTCTGGAAGAAATAATTCTCCATCGATATGGCACTACTACAAATTTAGATGGATCATCATCTTTCTGCAAGATAGTGAGGCTTACCAAACGGCTAGCTGTCGGTTTTTTAAATCAGTGGTGGACTAGTGATTTAGAAAACCGCCAAGAATTTTGTACAGTCCGCCAAGATGTTTTAGCTATTCGTTTAAATACATGTTACAGTGGTAAAATGATTACAATTTAACGTTAATAAAATAGCGATGTACTTAGCCCGCGTACTATCATAATAATAAAGCGTACTGTACTCAACCCGCGCCGTACTATCAGTAAAAAAGTTTCCTTTCATGGTAATGTTGTTTAAAAATATTCGGCCCTCCACTTCCTTTCGAATTGCGTATTCGGCTCGCAGGCAAATTGAGTTTGAGACCACTGATAGTGTTTAAATTAATTAGCAGTCTGGCCATAATTCCATATTCCGTTATCTCAGGTAACATCGACGCCGTATGATGATTATTCCGTAGCTCAGCTCCATCTGCTTAAAAGTGAGGGCTGTCGAAACTCGTAAGATATTCTCCACACAATTCAGCCATGGGATTTTTATGATACTTAGCGGAATGGCCGAGTTATCGAAGACCCGCCCGACAACCGATTTATTTATATCGAGTCTTAATTAAAAATGAAATTCGGAAGTTTCTCCTTTAACGATAGCTTTTGAGCCAGTGTATTTTGTAAAAAAGGAGTTGGACTTTGAAAAATAAGATCGATTAACTACCGCTTCACGCGTTTAAAAATGGCCGACGTTCATGTTTGTAAAGTTGTGTAACAATTATATAACCGTCGGGTAGATTTTTACTACCTCCACCGTAGAAGTTATACCGTGGAAAAGTTATTTCGATATCGTATTTTTAATCTATTAGAAAGCATAAGATAAATTCTTTCCGGAACAGGTAATTTACTAGCCGAGCCAGTAGTAAAGTTTGAATTTCTATTTCTACTTGTTTAAACGAGTCAGAAATGATATGGCGGGCGATTTATTAAAAATATGTGATTACCATATCTTCCGATAATAACCGCGATGGTAAAATGTCCTTCAGACTATAAAGGTCGGTAACATTGGTTATTAAAGAAATGAAACAATGGGGTTAAGAAAAATGACCTCTTTTATAGTCGGATAGAAATTTACACTCGAAGGATTCGATAATTAAAGAGGATAGAAAACTTAAAAATTATTTTAGGCTGGGGAGAAAATCGAGATGATAATTTATTTGACAGAAACGAAAACCTGAATTTGACGGATAATCTCATTTAAAATTTAAACGAGATTACATAACGGCTTTACCGCCCAGTTCTCCAGATAGAAAAATATTGGAAGTTATATTATCCATTAGAGATAAAAGGACAGACACTAAGCTACGGCCTACCGTAGTTAGGTCGATATACAGTAAGTATCGGCTTTTTGCAGTAAATTTTTTAAATAGGGGAAAAAGATATGGAGTTTAAAAATACCGTAAACCGGTCAATATCTATTGTTTATATCTGTTAAAGGATGCTGTCTATATATATATAAGTTCAACGGGAAAACTAGTTCTGGAGTGATATTAATTAGTTTGTTATATATAAATGGAGCGTAGAAGAAACGGTTGAACGTACTTGGAATGGTAGGTTATAAAGCCGCGGTCGACCGGCTTCCATTTTCCTGGCAGACATTTCTCGAGTCGGACCGACATGGCAGAAAACGAAAAATCCGACACTTCTGTGGAATTTGTATCCGATACTCAGAGTACCGATCTGCCGCCTCCGGTAAGTATTTTATTTGGCTATTTTAATTTGGCCGGCTAAAATTAGCGGAATAAATCGAAACGGGAGAGGATTATCGATTTAATCGTCCCCATTTCGATTTATTTATTGCAACTACTATTAATTTTAGTACGGTCGATGGATAGAAATAAAGGTTTGGGCAAAAAATTCCTCCGCAGATATGTAGTCTGTCATTTGAATATTTTAAACCAAGCGTTTGAATGAAAAAAGTAATGGAGAACCCTCGATTGGCTATGTCGGTCAGATGAAAATATAGAATTAGATCACCCCAGCCGGAAGTCAAATCGGTCGCTTAAAAAATAGCCCATTTCCATCTGGGTGTCGACCCACCATTATATTCTTAGAATTTTTATCGAATGGTAATGGAAATTTATTTATAGGTGGCACGGACTACATATGAGGCGAAATAAAAATAGTTAAAATTCCAAAACTTGTTAATATAACGAAACATCTAAGACAAAAAATAATAATAATATACGAAATGGATCATCATCGGCTACCGAATAGAAATTGTAAGCGAAAATTTTCCAATTAAATATTTTTGTAGTGAATAATATCCCCTTTCAAACAATGGATGGGGTATTATTATAAATATGTCGGCTTGGTATAGAAATCTATAAAATGCTTAACTCGGTCTACAGCTAGTTATTTATTCCTTGTCTGGTACATCTTCCCATTATTGCCCGTACCGCCGTCTAGGTGGGGGGATAGCTAGAAAATTACGGTCGCTATACGTTTTGGCATTTTATCTAGGAATAAAAAATAAAGGAAAAATGCCATTAAATAAAACTAGGGGAGCTTCTCTTAAGCGAAAAAAGGAACACATTTTTTTCCCTCTGACTTCGATTATTTTTGTTATATACCGGGTTTATTCCTTAAAATATTTTTCTGGAATTTCCCGTAAGAACAATACGGACAGGCTCGATTTTTACCAAATAATGGTATACGGCATTGATGATGGTAGGGACAAAATAAATTGCTGGTAAATTTATAATATATTAAAAAATAATATAATAGAAAAAATATTTTTCCATTATTTCGTATAGCCACCGGGTAGCGTTTCAAAATTAATAGACGTATAATTGATTTGAACACACCAGCTATTTGGTGTGTTCAGTGGAGATAACCGCACCACCTATCCAATCAACATACTTAAATGATGAATCGCTTTTGTATGAATATTTTCGTAGTAGATATTAAGTTCTGAGAAAGTAGGAACTGGCCAATTGACCATTTACCGTGAAAATAAAGGCGTAATGAGATTTGCTTATTTTTTTCGGTGTTTTTATTAATTGGATTATTTTCTTGGACCACCGTGTAGCTTTTATATTTTATATAGGTATTGATAAATTTTCACGGAAAGTTTTACATTTTCTTGTACAGTAAGTGGCAATATTTGTATATTTTAGTAATTAAATAAATATTGTTTTCTGCAGGCTTACCAGAAGTCGTATTCCAATTCCATCAAAATCGCTCGAATTCTATCGACTACTGTAATATTCGTCAGCATCATTGTCGGCATTATTGTCTTGCTAGCCTTATATATGCGGACAAACAAAGAATGCACTTGTTCCGTCCAGGTAGGTAACTCTATTCTGGTTTTAAACTTTACACCATCATTCAGTTTTTATCATACGCTTTATATTTATCGAATTAATATAATTTTATTTACGGAAACATTTACCACCATCCCGGCCACAGAGGTTTTTTACGGCTCAGTCGGGATTTAGAAAATTTAAAATGGAAAATTAAGGATTGTACTGGAAAAGAATGGTTAGATAGTAATTCTTAAGATGATGATGATTTTATTTCTCTTGGGTGATACAGGTAACATCGCTATTTTCGAGGAAAAATTAGAGCGCGGCCAATGAATTCAGTTTAGTCTTTGGGAGAGCTCTGTGGCCGGCAGCCACAAAGCTCTCCCAAACAACATTTATAATGATGCTTTAACAAGTGGCGCTGTAATAAAGCAGTGGCTTACCGCCTTCTGAGTTCAATTCTGGATCCCACGTCATCAGATATTCGGCGGTGGACCGTTGAACTCCATT
>WUQG02118353.1:0-25032 GCA_011317285.2 Androctonus mauritanicus | reverse complement strand
AATTTTCCTGCTCTTATAAAAAACGAGCATTACGTTTGACGTAATTTCTTATGTTCCAAATGGTTTATTGTTTTCGAATAAAATCGCTTTACTTCCTGTATGACATTGACGCAAATCTTTTTTTTTTTTTTTTTTTTGTTAATATTCCTAGCCAGAAGTAACCTCAAGATCAGGATCCATTTGGCATGTCCCATTTCATAAATTTTACTGTAGTCAAACAACTTTCAAGCATATTTATTTACAATATTAGAGTCATACCAATCGTCGAAGATGGCGGTAACTACACGAAATCGACAAATCCACAAAAGTTGCGGATTTTTGAATACGAAGATGTACGTTACAAGAGTGTTTATGAAATATGACAATTCGGACATTAATTATTATTATTATACAATTATAAAAAGTAAAAAAAACAAGTATTTTCGCGCTGATTTATTCATCCTGTTAAGATAGCAACTGCTACCGAGATAGATAAAAATCAGGTGTTGAGGACATACTTTATTTAGGCGTCGATGTGATCAGCAAAATAACTATATTAATAATAATAATAATAAACGTGTTCAGCATGTCGATTAAGAACTTGTTCAGGTTTTGAGCTTTTTCATGATTTATTAGTAAAGTAATTAATCTAATAAAACTCTTTCATACTTAATAAATACATTTATACATCTCGAGGTTGCGTTTTAAATCAAATTTTGTTTTAGCACGTTTGCAATTTTTTTTTTTTTTTTTAATTCTTATGTAATAATTTCGTTTTTTTTTTTTTTTTTAAATAAATTTTAAGAACCAAAAAATTGGCGTATGACGTGTCAAGAAAATATAGGATTCGTATTTCAAAATCTTTCGTGACATATAGGTTAGAAGCTAGTTGTGTAAAACGTGGTTGTAGAGATTGATTAATAATTATTATTATTAATCTTTTTTTTTTTTTTTACTTTAATCTTTATTAAATTTTCTTGTTAAAATTTTTATGATAGGTTATCAAAACTAATTTTTAATTGGCGAAAATAATAAATGTTTAAAAATCTTATATTTCAGATTATTTCTATGGATGGAACCGGTTGAAAACAACCTGAAAAAATAAAAGCAATTGCAAAAATCATGTTTTATGTAAATGCGGCAGAGAATCGATTAATCGAACTAATCGAGTGTTTCTGTAAATATCGAGTATATAAAATAAATAATATTGTAAAAGAGGATTCAATAGTAGCAGAACAGAATTAACAAGATTTATTTATTTCTGCTAATCGATTAATCGAGTATTCTTGTAAATATCGAGTACTGTATATAAAATACATAAGATTGACTCCTCTCGCAGTATTATTATTTTATATACTCGATGTTTACAGAAATATTCGATTAGTCGATTAGCAGAAATAAACTAATCTTTTAATTATCTTGTTAATCCTATTCTGCTAGTGTTGAATCCTCTCGCATTATTATTATAGTAGCAGAACAGAATTAACAAGATAAAGATTAGTTTATTTCTACTAATCGATTAATCGAATAGAGTATTTCCGTAAATATCGAGTATATAAAATACATATAGTAATTATACTGGCGAGAGAATTCAATCGTAGCAGAACAGAATTAACAAGATAAAGATTATTAATTACGATTAGCAGAAATAAACTAATTTTATACATAATAATGTGTGTTAATTTGCTGTACATACAGTACTTTATATTGTACAGTAGTATTTTTGAGTACATTTTATAGTTTTTTTTAAATTTTTAGTAGCGCATTTTTTTATTGTAAAAAATTTTGTCCCGAAATCGATTTTTCGATTAATCGACGATCCGTATTATGTATTCGAAGTCTGAATTTGATACAGTTTAATCGTAGAAGCAATTATAAAATTATTCGAATCGTATCATTTACGAAAAATAAAGGGGGAAGAAATGTTATTTTTCGAGACCGCCTGCCAAATATTTTTTTTACATTTTTTAAATCTAATGTTAAAAAAAACTATCAAAATCGCAAACCGAGGCCGATTTTTTGGCGCTCGATTTCGTTTCATATTGTAGGATTAACGCGTTTCGAGGTAAAATATCGTTTTGGTGAGCGAATCGAATTTACGACCCGATATATCGATAGATATTATCGTTATGTAATTGCTCGAGAATCAAAACTCGAAACCGATTAATCGATTTATTGAATATATATTAATTTTCGCATGTTTTACTCGTTTACGCTCTCTCTTCTTCACGGCATCGAAGCAGGGAAGGGACTATTTTGCATCGAAAGCATATTTTGTAATAATTGTAAAATAATTTGACAACAAACGTAATATATTCAAGATTCTTTTACTACTGTTCACATATATGCATCTATATAAAATTATCCTAAATATTGCACCACAGTTTATGCTATCATAAATGACATATGCCTATAAGATAATGCTGATATATTAGTCATCGTGGGGTTTTTTTTTATATACAATGCTTGATATCACAAAAAAAACCATCAGGCATTATAATAATTCATTTATTCGAGGATAAGTAAAATGAATTCTACGAATATCAGTATTATTTTAACGATATGACGCAACAATCGTATTTTTTTTGTTATGACGTAACAATCTAACAGTTTTGTTGTTATGGCGTATACTCGATTTTTTTTTTTTTTTTTAGAAATGTTCAGATAAATTATTTCAAAATATTTTTATGTGATTTTTTTTGTTGTTGTTTAAAATTTTATGGATTTTTTATTATTATTTTATTTTAGCTTAATGAAAATTAAGCTCAGTTTGTTGTTAGATCTCTCAGAGACCGGATATTAATGATTGTACTCGTACCAAATTTTGTAAATTAGGAAAAAAATTTTTCATGCTTTATAATTTACGTCAGATTTAAGGCAATAGCATAAAACTCGAACCGTTCCAGGTATTTAAAAAAAAAAGAAAAAAAAATTAATGTATAATAAAATTCTCGAGCGATCCGTTGGACACTCGAGAATGGGATGAGAATCGGGGAGCGTGTAAATATATACATATACAAATCTGGAATGTCTCGTGCCCTTTGCACTCCCACGCTCGGTGACACTTCCTTGAGAGTGCGGTAGTCGAATTCATCACAACTGGGTGTAAAGATGAGTATGATAAAGATCAGGGTTCATTGAAGGATGAAGTTGTGCAGGTGGATGACCTCTAACTGTCTGTTGGATTTCTCTTACCACTTCGCGTAATTCTTCGCGTACGGCATTCACCACTTCTCTTTTAATCACTTCTATTTCGTTTATGGATAAGTGATTCATCTCGATAGCATCTTGATATCCGGGAGGATTAAGATGAGTCGCTCTGAAAGACCTTAAGATGTCGGATTTGATGTTGTTCAATTGTCCCGTATTACGAACAGTCTCCTTCTTCCTATCTTCTCGCAATTCGTACCTGAAAAAAGTAACAAGTAGAAAATATAAAAACAGCATTAAAAAAAAGATATTTAAGTTCTTATAAACATCATTGTGTAAAAAATTAACATTTTTTTTTTTTTATTTTACGGTAAGAAATATAATAATTCTAACAGCACAACTCCTTATCCATTATTTTTGTTTCCCAAAAATTTCGCGAACTTCAGAAATTTTTAAAAAAAAATAATAATAATAATTAAATTTAAGAAGCATCTCCAGTTAACTTTCATTATTAAAGATAATACTTAAAAATTATTATTATTATTATCTCTTAATTATAAAAAAAAAATAAGAGAAAAATGGCGACTTTATCCGAGTAAATAGATATCTCTACCCGTTAAAAAATAATATTTGTATCAGTTTTCATTCTAATGATAACAGTCGAAGCAGATTTACATTTCATAATAATACTTAACAAAATGTTCATTTTACTTCACTCAATCAGATCGAAAAGTGCATTAACACCGACGGACTTTAGACTAATTTTCTTTTTTTTGTATTCAGTTATTAAATATATATATATATATCGTCTACCTGAGACTAGATATGTCCTGTTTTATTTCTAAGAGGTCATCTTCGTTCACTCCATCTTGACGAAGCTGTTTCTTGGTATGATGAATGTAACGATTCACCAATCGCTTCATTATCTCCTATATAATTATCGTAAGAAAAAAAGAATAACACATATATATCTTTTCAATAGTTATATAACATTTAATGTCACACACACACACACACGTGAATCTTTTTTAAATTACACATTTTTTTGCCACGTAACCGTTTCGCAAACTATACAGAAAAATAATAATAATAATAATAATACTGTTATACTTTCTATGTACTGTAACCAGTTTACGTAGCCATTAAACATGTAGAATTTTATAAAATTATTTAGAATTTTAACTGGTTTTTTTCATAAATAACAAAAATGATCGCGTATGTAATCAATCGGAGCCGTCGAAAAGTATCATATAAAAAATTTAGATACTTAATTTTTTTTTTATAAATTATATATTACATAAGAAATATTAAATCTAGATAAAAAAAGTCGTTAGAAATAAATTTTTGGCTGGATATTTATCGTATAACATTCTAAAGTCCAACTATTAAATTCAAGGGTCGCGTCATATTTATACGTCTCTTATCGAAATGCGTCTTTACAGCATCCATTATAAAGTCAGAAAAAATAAAATAAAAATAGGAAAATATTTCTATCGATAAAATATCTAATAACAGTTTCTTTCTCATTTTTTTTCCAGTTAAACGTTTATAGAATATAATCCAGAAATGAGGAAAATGCTCTTTTATGAAATGTCGCATTTGGTTTTGACAGATGATGATTTATCTGCACAGCATCTGTCAGACGGCTCAAAGAATTATTGTTCAGACTGTTTAGTCTGACAGTTGAGAGACATACCAAGTGAACAGTCGACAGGTAGAAAATAAATACACACGGGAGCCTTTTTTTTTTTTTTGTTCCACTCATAAAAATCATCATCTCCTCTGATATCGTAATCAAACGTTTGTATATCAAAATATACCTTTGAACGATATTTATCGAGCAGAGATAAAAGAAGAAATACTTATATAACCAAACTATAAAAATAATAATAAATAAAAAAAAAACTGATTGGCATCTCGAAAAATATAATCATAAAAACAATTTTTTTCTTCTTTTTTTTTATATCGTTTCCATCCAATTTTCCTCGTAAATTATACTTAATGATATATATACTGTACATAATAAAGTGAACAAAATTGGCAACTTGTTTATCTCCATGGTCGTTTTTTCTTAGCCTTTAAATTTGCGAAAATAATCGTAACAGTTCGGCAGTTACTTCAACAGCACTTCTACCTTACAGTTAGATGGATTTATGGCGGATCTGTGAATTTACTTAACAAAATTATCGTCGTTTTCTTATAAAAATCGATTTTGTGTAGTTCCAACTTGCTTACGATCTTAATTATAATTAAAATGCAATATTTAATTAACGATTATATAACATTTTTAAAAGTCGATAATCGAACGGTGTCTGATAAATGGTGCAGATAACTGACAGATAGATAAAAAAAAAAAAAAAAAAAACGGTGCTATCGATCGAATATCTCGAAAAATATCGTAATATTTAATTAGTTTATAAAATGGGTTATCGAAAGAAAAAAAATAATAATAATAAAATATTTTTACGGCGTTTTATGCACATAATTGGGTTTATAATACTTGTTAATGGGGCATTTAATGGCTTTTTAACTCGTTAAAACTTTATAACGACACATTTTTAAAGCATAAAAATTCATAATTAGAAGATGTTTAATTAATCTTTATATAAGAAACAAATTATTCATTAGTTAAAATCCAGAAAACGCGCAAAAAGTCGGTACGAATCCGGATAATCGGTTTTCGGATTTTAGGTCGCCTGAGCACGTACGCGTTAATTTTTCTCTAGGCGCGCATATCGCTTACCGATATAATTTTAATAATAATATATTAAATATCATGTTATAAGGATAAAAATTATTATTATTATTTCTGGAGAACACTTTTATTGTCAAATTGCGTAACAAAATCATTAAAGCAGCAAAAACTGCCGCAGATATGAATCTCCAGAGACATTATTATATCGTTACACAACATCATATGTAACCAAAGAGAAGGGGGGAAGAATACAGTTAATTAGATAAGCAGAAAAAAAGGGAAAAAACGACAATCCCAGTTGATGTGTACAGGTACAGCAACAATATTCCGTTAACGTACATATAAATGATTTATTTAAAGACAGATGAAGTGTCTCTCCTATTGCGTAAAAGCATAAAAGGTAATAGAAGTATTGCGTCACAAAAACATAACGTAGTTGGCATGGAATCAACATTAAAGCGGTCGAAATAGAAATTCTGTACGTGCGATGGTTATAATACGAGTTTGGAAGACAATTTTTTTTCTTAAGAATGCACGCAGATGCGACTACTGTCAGTTATTATTAACTAAATCGATATAGGCCTAGTCCTTTAAAAAAAAAATAATAATAATAAATATAAAAATACGCACGCTATATTGAAGTGTTGCCAACACACAAAAAATTAGCATAATTTAAACTATGTGAATCAATACGAGCGTGATAATTTTCTGTGACACGATAACAGATAATTAAAAATTACGATTATGTTCAATTGTAATTAACTCTCACCTGATAATTACTGCCTATAGGACTTTTTTTCTCTGTGTTGCCTTTCTCGTTTTCTTTCTTCTATAATAAAATAACAATTAAAAAAATTGTATTTAAAAATAATAATAAGTCACACCATAATTTAATATAAAGTGTATTATCTAGGCAATAGATGGCGACACTTTCCACTAAACAAAATTCGTTACAAATTTTTTTAAAATAAAACATTATTTTCGCATTAACAGAAAAAAAATTAATTTAATAATAAAAAAAAAATCGCTAAATTGCAGGTGGAGCCACCGTTTGGACAAAATGGTGGCTCCAGTTAGAATTCCGGTAACGTTTGTAAAGAATTGGTAAGAAGTAAAATTGGGACGAAAAAAAATTTTTTTTTTTCGCATCGCGATGAAATTTAAATCGAAAATTCGGATGAATAAATAAATTTTCTTTCGTTTTATTTACTCATCTGGACAAATTTTGAGGATTAACGTCGGTAAGGAAGAATAAATTTTCGATTGAACATCTGTTCGGCCGGAGTTACGAAACGTTTATAAAATCCCTTCGTGCAGATTCATACGCACACTTTTTCGCAAATTTTAAGTTAAAAAATCTTGAAAAACACCTGCTTTCTACTGTTTAAAGTGTTAATATATCGGCAAACTAACTCAAAAATTTGTTTTTTTTTTATATGTCGTCGATCAAATACGATTCTATTGGTTCTCTCGTAGAACCAATGCACTTCTACATGTTATGGTTTGCATCCACGTTTCCAAGCGAAGCGTATAACACGTCAATAAAAATATCGCCAGGAGGTTTTACGCGAGCGATACGTTTAACACATGACATCGGCTCTTTTAACGCGAAAAAATAACTCTCTCGCGATATCTAAACTAATTTTTGGCCCTTCAGTTATCGTAAACGTGGCTCTACTTTAAAAATGATAAGGCGAAACTGCAAAAACTATCGCAAAGAACTGAAAAATAATAATAATAATGTGCGAAATACAGGCGAAAATTTAATATGGCGATTTATTTAATGAGCAGTAAACAGTTTTTAATATTAGAATTATTATGTAAGAATGTTCTCTCTCGTTATATATTCAACAAATGTGGTACGCTGCATGAATCCAAAACTAAAATAATCGATTCTGTGCGGTACTCAAAATTTCATCACGAGTTATTACGTGTTAGAGAGAAAAAAAAAATAAATCGAAACTGTGTCTAAATTAATACCAAAGTCGATACGTACATAAGTTACATAAATTAATTAATTTTTTACTTTTTTTTTAATATAAGTTATATAAAACTTACTTTTGAATCGGGCATGTGTCCTATATAATTGACGTATTTGTTTTCGGGCTGAAAGCAGTAATTGGTTTAGTATTGGTTACTGCAGGAGGCGGATAAAGCGGATTAAGTTGAGACGTACCTTGACAGAATGGCTATCGTAGGGAGAAGATTGACAGAAATGGTCGAAAAGTCGAGCTCCGAACTGTTTGACGCCTCGCAGTAAATAATATATAGATTTAGGACTGATGATAAGATTTAGCGGAGGAGGAAGAGTGGATCCTTCGTCGAAATAACCCATCCATAATTTGGAACGAGCGAATTTCCATTCGCGATCGGCGTGGTCCTAAGAAATGATTAAAAAAAAATCGATTGGGAACATTTGCGTCAAATAATCACGATTTTCTCTGTACTACACTATACGTTAAATAATTGATCATTAAATTTTTTTTTTTTGATAAAAAAAAATACCTCAATATCTTGGAAGGATCTGCTCATCATGGCGATAAGCATGTTGATCATGACGGTCATGGCCATTATCATATAAGCACCGAGCAAAGCGTGACCCACCCATTTGATGAATGCTTGATCTCTCCTAGAACTCAATTCTTTGATGGGAATGACTCCGAATAGGGACCATAAAAGGGCCGTATAACTAGAATCGATACTGAAAAAAATTATATAATTTTTATAGTTAAAAAAATACGTATAATAAGTGAATAACGTAAACTTACGTCATAAAGGCATCGGAACTATTTTGGCAATTATAGGTGACGTTTTCACCGTTGACGATTTTAGTTTGGCAGATTTCCATGCTGGCATCGTAGTACCAATATAGTTGATTTAACCCGCAGGCAAACGAGGTGAGAATGAGAAAAAATATGAAGAGAAATTTTGCGATGTCGATGATCATGCATCCTAGCGATATCTGGAGAGGACCGAGATGAGGATTGGTTTGGAATAAATAAATAATCCGAGCAAAACTGAAGACATTGGCCACGGCAAAAACTCCCTCCGCTATCAATGTGGGATCGTTATTGGGCCATCTTGGTCTCTCCAAAACGCGTGGACCGTATTTTTCGCTATGAATCTGGAAGAACGCTACAGCTTTCAGTGAAAACGTGGCTAAGTATAAGGAGAGCATTATAAAATCTAACCAGTTCCACCACTGTCGGACGTATGCTTTCAGACCTTCTTCCCAAAGTTGTTTGCATTCTGCCCAAACCATGCCTATAAGAATTATGATTTTTTAAAATTTCTTATTGAAAATAACTGAAAAAATTATTAGTAGAATTACCTGTAACCCAAAAAAATATGAGCCATTCAACTAAGGACGGGAACGGACCTCGTATGTTTTGTCTCGTTCGTTCGCTTCCTTCCGTTCTGGTCGATGCGAGCACCAACAGAAGTAAAAAAAATCCAAAGGAGGCACTAAAAATATAACGAAGACATAGCTTATGTAACTGTTATCATGAATTATTTCGTATTCTACAATTACCTTCATATGAATCGGTTTAATTCGGCAACGATAAATAGCAATACTCAAATGAAATTCGCACTCGACCGGTTCCCATGCAGAACTGATGATGTTAATTAAGGCAACATCTCGAGCGATTTAACGAGTTAATTACAAGTTAAATTAAACTTCAGTTATTCGAGTTTCCCCCAAAGCAACTTTCGATACACTTCCTAAAATTATCATCATTGTTTTAATTAAGTTAAAAAATTTTTTTTTTCCATATTCACCTGTGATATATAAACTTCATAAATGGCGATCGGACCAATCTACCCAATCTTGAGCGTGGAAAAAAAAGATAGTAAAAAGCTATCAGAGGAACACAAGCGATGAGGACGAAGCAGAGAAACATCTTCATCGCACCGTTTCTTCTCCTCCAAACTGGAAGTCCTTTGTACCAAATGGAAGTCAGCAACTGTTGGCAATTTGGATGAGCTACAAACTAAACAGAATGCTCATTAATGATCGAATGGGAGAGGAAAAAATTAATAAGCAGGAAATAATATTCTGTACTTGTTTTTGTTCGTATTTGAGCGCTAGTTTTAAACGAGACAGTGTAAGCTTTTCGTTTCCTTCGTCATCGCTCTCCGTATCCGAATCCGATCCTCTGTTAAGTAGCGTGATCACCTCTTCTGTACTTCTACACAAATCCAGAAGATCGCAAGAATATTTCTTGCACTGATTACTCAGCTCCAAATATATATCTTTAAATTCGTTTTCTTTGTGTGCTAAGTGTTCCAATTCCCAAGAGAGCTAGCAAAGAAAAGCAAAATCAAACATCGGCATCTCCTCTTTAAGTAGCGATACTCATTACAAAAAATTCGATCGGCCGGAAAGTTTAACATAATTTTTTATTGTTTTTCTTTTCTTTAGATCGTAAGAAGTTCTCTCCTGCTTTTGAGCCATAAGAAACCACCCTCTGTTTTGGTTTTAATCTATAAATATTTTTTTCCTGCGGTTCTTGGGCCAAAAAAAAAAAAAAAACTAACAGCGTAATGAGTATCGCTACAGAAATGCTTATACATTCAACCAAATTGCTTTAAAACTGTGCCACCAGATGGCACCACTCATATTAGAAGTTTGTTATTTTTAATTTTGTTAGTTAAAATTATATGGCAGATAAATTTAATAAATTATTATTGCACTAGACAGCATCATTTAATATTCTTCCGTAATTGTCCAAGATTTGACACAATGCCACGAAAATAAATTAGCATATCGCTTTATTTTTAGATAAAAAGTTTTATGAATTAAATTTTTATAATTTAATTTTACTTTTTAAATAAAATTTCCATTGATTAAAAAAAATAAAAAAAAAAACAGTATATAATCGTTGCATGGTGGCGCCATCTAATAATAAATTATGCATGTTTTTTTTTTATGTGTAATAATCTAATTATTTAAAATTCTCTTATGAAAAATTATATCAACACTTCTAATATTTAAAAAAAACTGATTAATTTAATTAAGATTATGTCTAAGTTAATCGTACATTAATTGTTTAAAATTAAAATAATCATTAAGCCTAAATAAAATAAAAAAAAAATTTTACTCGACGATTTCTTAAATTTATTAAGTGTTGCCATACTAGCTTAATTTTAGATTTCGTCCATTATTTAAAATAAACGAATTTTAATGAAGTCGTTTGGTATTCTATAATTCCGAATTCGTAATTAGCTTCAAGGTAGATACAGTATTTGAATGTAAATCTATAGATTTATAATTCATTAATTAAATTTGAAATTACTCGAGATAAACTTTTAAGAATTAATTGATAATCGAAGAAAATTAGATACAAATTAGTACAGGTAACGGCGATATTATCGGCAATAATGAATATCAATATAAATTTGTGTTAAGTATGTTATTCGTTAATTATAGAAATTTGGTAATCGCGTTTAATGTATTAGAATTCGAATGAATTCACCGATATTATTATTATTATTAATATTAAAATTTATTTTTTTTAAAGAAATTCTTTCGAGATTCGGTACAGTTCGGTCGGTAATTGAGAGGGGAAAATATTCTTTTCGAAAAGAATAAATTATCTATAAAAAAAAAAAAAAAATTAATCTTGAAACTCCTGTTGGTGAAGTGGGGAATATTATTTTCGACAATTTTTGTGTTTCGGACGAATTGGAAAATTTTTTAAAATCGATTTTTCTATCGATTTGGAAGAATTTGTGAAAATAAAAAATCAGAATTTGTAACGCGCTTTTTATAAACGTAAAAAAATGTCACGTTTAAGCCGCCAAAATATATAAATATCTCGTTTTTTTCTTTTTTAAATTACATAAAATCGCAATCCGTAAAACGCAAATTATATGTTAAACCGTAAACAAATTAGGCCTATAATAATTTTTTTTTTAATATTCTCGAAATTTATTTACGAAAAATTTAATGTATTATTTAAAAAAAAATTGCAGTTTAAATTTATTGCATAAAATATTAGTTTTTTAGCGAAGGCAACTGTATTAAATTTTATTTATTCTATTTTTAGAAAGTTTCACGAAATCTATATGGAATTAGCATCACTTAGAGTTAAAAAAAAATTAAAAAAAACTCGATACAATTGGCGCTGCAATCGAATATTTTTGAATAATTAACACAATAAAACGGAGTTATTTCAGCAAATTTTTCGTTAAGATTCGGGCCCTCTATTATCGAAAATTATAAACTGCAAATCAACATTAATTTTTTTCTTCTTCTTTATGGTTAAATTTAAAAAAAGTTAGTTATCTATAGAAAGAAAATTCGAAGATTTTGAAATTATTCGTTTAAGATACGCTGTAATAATTGGTTTTGAAATTTATTTATTAAAATTATACGTATTATGTTCAACACAAAAGATTGTTGAAAGACTTTGATGGATATATCTAGACAGAATGGCGGAGTTTTTTTTTTTCCTGTATGTAATCTAGCAGATGTATTTTCAAAGTCTTCTGTATTGAGAAATAAGAAATTTCGGAAACCTTTGCAGTATCGGTATGCGTTTTTTTTTAAATGCTATTTTCAGAAAAGAAGTGGATAAAAGAAATCTGTGACGTTTTCTTCCATTTAAAAAAATAATCTTTTGTGTGGCATAGATCAATACGGCAACAATAAGCCGCTTAAATGTGTGTATAAGTTAATACTATTGTAGTTTTTCATTGTTAATCTAGCAGTGATTTTTTTATGGGAATTTCTTACCTCATACGCGAAATTTTATTTTTACTTACTTTAAATGCCGTCAGAATGGGATCTTCACTAGTCAAAGACATCCAGGCAGGACTGGCGAGGGCTCGATAGGTATGAATTCTAAAGAGTGAATGTCGTAAACTATCTGTGTGCATGCCCTCGTGACATTTCTGACAAGCGCAGGACAGCTGATGCGGTTTTTCTATGACAGCACCACGCGATAATAGCAATTGGAGAATCTCGAACTGGTTGCAATGTGCAGCTAGGATGACGGGTGATATGTCAGGCGAATAATCGGAACTTTCTTCTCCTGGTGTTTTCGATTTTGACCAATCGTTCGACAACATGTCGCAGGTTATGCTCTGATGATTGATCAGCATCTCTACTATTTTATAAACACCTTCCCTGATGGCATACAGGAGGGCATCGCCGATCTTAACGTTCTCTTTCAGTAAAATTTCTACGATTTCCACATTTTCGTTATCTACTGCTATCTGTATGGCACTTCTACCGATAATGTCTGTACAGTTAACGTTGACGGGATTGGGGGGCTGAAGACATCTGATCATAGTCGGTTTGTCACCTCTCTCTGCCGCTTCTAGGAACAGTTTTTCTTTGGGATCAATGTTATATCCATCTTTTAATGGTTCCAGGGGAATGGGTATGCGGTATTGGTGGCCTGTTTAAAAATAACAATTTTTTATCCTTTAACTTTACAAATATCACAGAAACATCTACGCATAAACACTAAAAGGCATAAACAGTAAACAAACAATACACGCATAAACAATAAAAAAAAAACAATTTTAAAAAACAGCACCGTATTTATCGGTAAGTTCTTCATGGCATAATAAAAACTCAAAGTATTAAAATCCTTTTTTTCGATCAAACTTCAGGAAAAAACAACAGATTAAAATTAAGCTTACCTTTCATGTTTGGTTTCTCGCTAAAGTTCATGTGAAATGATGTTTGTTGAAGAAAACTTTCCTTCTTTTAAAGTTACTTTTCTTTACAGATAACCATCGATCTAATTTTTTGGGCAAAAGTTATTAAAATCGGACGGATTTATTAAATGATTTGATCCAATCTGAAAACATTTAATTTATACATAAATTAAATTTGCATTAACATAAAAATTATAGAAGATAGTTACAAAAAACATAAAAAATATACTGTTTACAATATTGTAATTTTTGTATGATTATTTACATATATATATATATATGCCACTGTACGTCACTGTATATATATAAAGTGGCGTATCCAGAATCATTTTTTGGCCCCTCTCCCCGTCCAAAAAACATCTGTTTTAACATTCAACACAAAAAATTTTATTTCCTACACATTTAAATAATTTTTAAGAATTGAAACTGATAAAAAATTTTTTATTGAACTATCTAGTGAATAGAAAAGATATTCCATGCTGTTGGGCCTCCATTCAGCTCGATGCACAGGCGGACCGCCCTCCTCGCCCCCTTTTGGATACGCCACTGTATATATATATATAACCTCTACTTAGTAGTATTATATAAAACTTTAAAATTCTTGTTTAGACAAGTTGAGACATGTTTGAACAAGTACAGTATAAAAATAGCATTACTATTGCTATATATACTGTATATGTAGCAAAAGGCAAACTAACACCAAAATTATCGAGTCATCCCAAAAGTAATCATTTTATACTGTACTTGTTCAAACATGTTTCAGCTTGTCTAAACATGAATTTTTGAAGCTTTATAAATATTACTAATCTGAAGTGGTTTTATTCTATGGAATATATACTTGATTAAATTAACAAATAATTTATCTTTTATATTCTTTCAAAACTTTTGGGAACACAATTGAACTTTTGGGATGACCTGATATTAACAATATTGCAATTATGCAGATATTTTTAATTATTATAATTCTTATAATTTTTTTTATTACTGTTACCAATGGATTATTATTATTTTCGTGCATTATAAAAGCACGATTTCAGTATTGTTTAGAATTATTATTTTTGCTCACGTAAAAGGAAATTGTTTCGCCAGGAATTTTTGCTATTAAATATAATGGCAACCATCACAGTTATTGCTATAAAAGCAAGCATGTTTATGTTGGAAAGTTTTAATACTATTACATAAATATTAGAAAAAAAAAATACTTTCAGTTTTTTTCCCCAATATTTCGAGATGAAGTTACACTAGAGAGAAGCCATATTATCTTTTATTTCTTTCGCCTGAAAAAAAGAAAATAAAATAATATCGTTGTCATTACGATAAAAGTATCATGCGAAAGAGAGAATATCAATTTTCTAAATTTCTTTAACCTTCACTTTTTTGTTTTTATTGAAATAAATCCGAAAGATTGTTAATCTTCTGAATCTCCAAACGATCAAAATCGATACATATGTTTACTGTTTTAATGTTATTGTAAGGATATATGTGAGTAGATAAAAATAAAACGACTTTTTCGACCTCTAAGAAACAAAAACCCACTTAAACCTGATTTAATTAGGTTCTTGCGGTGTTCTAAATTAGTGAGTAGATAACCATCGCCTACTTTATCAAAACAAATCCCTTTTAATGGATATACATGGTGTAATGCTCTCTAAATAACACAGAATCAATAACACAAAGATGGTGGCCATTGTAAATTTTCCAAATAACAAGATTGTCGCTCCGGATGAGGTAACCATAGTAACAGACAGGTTCAGAAGCGTCAAGGTGGAGAAGAGAAAGAGAGAGAGCAAGAGTAATAACATCATGTAATGCTGACATCATTAACAAAAATAATGATAATCATATTAAACATCTACCACAAACATTATTCTTTGTACAGTTTAGAAAATTTTCATGTTTTCTAAACTCTTTTGTTAGATTACTTTAACAAAAGAGGAGGAGGAGAACGTCAGGTTTTTTTTTTTTTTTTTGTATTTTTTGGGGGATACTGAGATGTAAAGTGATTAACAACTTTTTTCTTTGGACAAAATCTCCTTCGAGTCGTTTTTTCGTAATGTTTGACAGTTACAAGATCGGAACAAATGCAATCGACAAGATCAGATGTCAAACCATCGATCAATTGTTTCCCAGAGCAGGTGGAAAAAAAATAAAGTTACAATGCTCAAGTGACGTCAGGAAAATAGCTTAAAACCAAAATAAAAATAGACTTTCTGTTATCCATTAGTGAGAAGAAAATGGCTACTAGCGGATGTTGAGAAAAATCAAAATCCAATTTGTAAGAATGTTATAGGTTGATATGTCACCGAAAGTTTCCATTTATCATGTTTGATTTTGGTTATTATCCTGATGACAGTTCTATACATCTTCCTTATCAATTTGACTGAATTCGATTATTTAAAATAAATTTAATCCCCCTGGCTACTCTTGCTTTTCTTTTCGTGTCCCTGTAAACCTTTCGGAATTAATTACGGCTGTTTCTATATTTATAACGCAACCTTTGGAGAAGATTCCAGAGTTTGCATAGACTGCAAAAAATCGGATTATTAATTTTTTTTTTCTTAAGCCATTTTAACTGCACTGTAACAAATCTAGAAGCGTGTCAGATACTAATTAATAATATAATAATCAACCACCTTTGACATTTCGACTTCTCTCTGGCTCAACTTAAAATGTATACAGATATTTTGAGTGGAAAGGGAAGAATATAGAGAGATTTAAATATGGAAAAATATTCGGAATTTTTTATTTTGCAGAATGGAAATGACTTCAGTTACGGAAGACAAAATTAACAGCACGGAACAATAAACGAAATACATTTTTTTTCTTTTTTTTTACAACGTACACGAATTCATTACGCGAAACGGTTGGTTAAATGGCAAAATTCCTCGCGATATAACGAAGCTAACAAAAAGTAAATTAATCTTTTAGGAAATTTCGCATTAAAAAAAACAAAATAAATTACTAATTAGCTTAAATGGCGCCTGTAAATCGGGCAAACGTTTAATACACCATGTGTTGCAGTGAACCTCCATTAGATGATTAACAAAATGTTGAATGAATCTTGATGATCCTGTTTTGTAATATTTATTAATGATTCGCGAGTACATTAGCCATCGATTGTTCCAGATAAACTTTTAATAGCAAAAAAATAAAAATCGAAACAATTCGATTCCGATTTTTAATTGCTTTAGATTAATGTTAAATATCGATTTGCTGCCTTTTTTAACATTTCTGTTCACTCTTAAATGATATAAAATTATCGCACGAGTTCCGCTCTTGCGATTTTAATATATCCCTCCATTTATTGAAACTGTGCGAGAATTTTAAAGTAGGAAAATATATCGAAAATTTTATTAAAAAATAAAAAAGTAACTCGTTAGGATCTTTCTTAATAGTCGTAGCTACGCCCAAAATAGACGATTACATGCTAAAAATGTCGACGAAACTCCGCCTGTTTCGGAATGACTACAAGTCCATCGATTAAACTAAACGTTTAAAAATTTATCGTCTTTACAGTCATAATTAAGTTTTGATAGACAAAACATAAATAATCTTTTCTAAGAACTCTCGAGTTTAACCTTTACTTAAAGACTTCTGTTTCCTTTAAAGAGATATATACCAATTATATATCTTCGTAAAAGTTACAAGTTTTGACACTCCAAACAAGATCAGTTGATCTAAATGGCGTTTAAAACATTCCACGTCAAAGATTGGGAATGAGTCCATCAATCCAGATGGGATGAGATCGCGAACATAGTTGCTATGACGACTATATCTTCCAATTGTTTGCACTCTTTCGCTAGGGAGGAGATGGCAGACATCAACAACCCTCTGTCAATAGAGAGATGATTACAATGCGATAAAGGAGTTTTTAACTTCTTTCCTTTATCGGATCTGTAAAAGGAATTTAAACAATCTCCTTTACTGAATTTTGTCAACGTAATACTTAAGAAAACATGCCATAATCTATCGCCTAATATCAAATTTAATGTTTGAACAAAGATTGATTTACATATGACGTTTTATCGCGTTTAAAATCGAACGAAAACTATTCTTACATTAAACATTTCGACAAAATTTAACGCGGGGAAAATATTTTAATCATTGATTTATAGATTAAAGAAAGAGTTTTAAATCTGTTCTTCTTCCGTTTAAATAAAAGATTAGCGACATTCATCTTACCGAATTGTGTTTAAATTCGATTCCAAAGTGCAGAATTTCAATGGAGAGAGACAGTTGACAAGAAAACTGTTTAGACGAAGAGAAAGTCATTATGTATCAGTAAAAATAAATACCAAACGACAAAAAGTTATTTTTCGAATTTTCTGAAAATTTCCACTAGGGGGTTTGCAACTTTCGAAATCCCCTAGTGAAAATTTTTAGAATTAAACTGTAATTAATAATTTTTAAATAATTATAGTTTAATTCTAAAAATATCCAGTAGGGGGTCATATGTCTACGATTAATATTTCGAGACGATTACTTCGTATATCCAGATGATGCCTTCGAATGTTTTTATGAAACATTAACAATTCTAATGCGAAAAGAGAAAATATCAGCACTTCTGGAGTATAAAAGAAAAAGTTTTTTTTTTCCACTAAGTTAAAAAATTGCAAACGGTAGCGAAAGAAAAGACGAATTTTTGATAATTCCGCACATTTTCGGTGCTTGCAGCGATGCAATTTTTATTCGATTGCGAAAAGATATTACGGTTCCTTAAACTTTGCTTTTATCGAAAAATTCGCTGCACAAAATTTACGACTAACTTAATTCTACCGAAAACTTTTCGAGAGAGTATTATTAAAGATAAAAGATTCTCCGCAAACTTAAAAGCTTTGCATGTATGAAATGGGTTACGCTCCGCTCATCACCATAAACTCTTTTGAAACGTTCACAAATGCTCCACAGAAAAATTTTTCCCGGATATTAACCCGTTGGCATCGCAACAATAGATGGTAACAGTAAGTGTTGCACGGTGCAACACTTACTGTTCCTTATTGAAACCATAAATACTTCGGAACGGAAGAGTACTAGCAAAAAATTGCTAGTGCTTTATTTTAGTTAAAAACTCATTAAAATTCTTTGGTTTTAATACTCAGAAGCGTATAATAAATTAATTTTAATGAACGATACGGTATTTTTTTTATCGTAAAATATAATCGTTATCATTATCCTTGCGTAAGACACTCAACCGTGCGAGTATATAAACATCTAAAACTCTGCCAATATGTAAATGGATTTTTAAGTTTATCCGAAAGGAATTCTCATGAGATGCAACATATTTTTGCATGTTCTTTCACGACTTCAAAGCGTATTTCGGTCGTAAGGTCCGAGTTACTGTCAATCAATAATTTACGAGCGCTGTGTTATGCATTATCCTTTCTGATGAATAATTTATTTTACTTTATCTCTTAAAGATTACGAGAGGAAATTTCCGGAACCATAATAACATTTTTATTCGTAAAAAAAAAAAATATATAGTTTTATTTTTACTTTTGCGAGTCGCATGCAAAACACGCGCTGCATTTATAGGTACCCAGATGCTGGAAACGTGCGACAATTACTGTAGCACGTGAATCGCATAACGTCCGATTTGGCGGCAAATCGGACGTATGCGATGCACGTGTCGATAACACCTATCGTTTAAATATTATTCGAATGCCACGGATTCCATCGCAAGGTTGAATCACACACACATCTTTATAAAAATAGTCGGAAAGATTTATCGATTTGCACAACGGAAAAAAAAATGAGGAGAACAGCATACAAGTGGTTACTCCTTCTATTTATAGACCAGAAGAGAAAAATGCCTCCGCCCTTTTTATAACCTACGTAATCTCTTCGACTAGACTCACTCGTCTTTACGGAAACAATTTGTACAGTTATGTATTCCCGTCATCTTTTCCTCTCACCCTAGCAATAAGCAATGGGTTTAGTCCCTTTCAACCTCTTCCGGGTACAACTTCTACCAAATGACGTTGCCATGGTTATCGATCCGGATCCATCTGAACCCTAGAGATGTCACATGCCACATGCCACAACATCCCGATCCCTTAACGGTTTTTCTTCAATAGAATTAAACGATAAACGATTTTTTAAAAATACATGGCGATGGGAGGAGAAAAAGAAACACAATGCCATCGTAAAGAAACTTTAAATTTATAAATAGATTTTTTTAACGAATTAAACGGAATACCTGAAATTTTAATTACTGTTTTAATTAAATAAATTTAATTGGATTTGTTAAAAAAAAAAGAATAACGGATAATCGAAACGAATGAATGACGTCAATGGGCAAAATTAAACGTCGGAGTGGCATTCGTCGCTAATTTAATAAATAACTGCAATATTTATTAATTTTTGATTGCAATTATTAATTTTTTTAAAATATATTTAAACTTGTTAATGGCGGAAAGAAACCCAAAAACATCAACACAATGGAGGCCCTATATGCTATTTTTGGATCAATAATCTAACACGTGTTATTCATATAGAAGGAAAAAAATCCATTATTTCTAAGGAATTTATTCTTCTCGATATTTTTTATCGTCCCAAAGAATTTTTAATTAAAATTTTACAATTTTCCAGTAATAAGAGTCGAAAATTTTCGTCCTTCCTCTGATAAAAACCTTTCCTCCTGTAAGTCGTTACCCATATAAATAGACTAAAAAGAAAGTAAATTCCTCGTCTGAAAAATGGCTCAAAAGGATAAACATCACGGGATAACGGGATAGGAGATAAATCAGTGTGAATATATGAGTTATATGCAGCAAAGAACTTTGATGCATTCACGTATCGTAACCATAAAATATTCCCGACTCGATTACTCCAGCTATAACTGCTAGTTATCCATTCAATGGGAGAAAATATTAGAATATTTTCCAAGTTTTATTTTTATGAATATGGTTATTTTTTTCGATACTGCGCCGAGGGCATTCATCCGATTAATGATATTGGATATAAAAATATATATGTTCGCTCATTTGACTAAAAGCAATTTTATTTTAAGTTTTATTATTATTATTTTTTCAAACCAGGACTTTCTAGCGCGACATTTTTGACTTCCCAAAGACAAAAATTACGTGCGGTTCTTTCTTAAAATATTATTTTATTAAAAGTTCGATGGGGTTTTTAATCCCCTAAAAATCAGTCTGTATACGTCCCTGAACAGTTTATTCTTTTTAAAAAATATATACTAGATGGGCAACTTCTAAATCTGTTTAACTTCAGAACTGGAAGCTCCGCAGCTTTCGAACTTCGCATATGATTTTATGTCGTCAATAAAAATATTTTTTTTGTTCAATTATTCGAATTAACAACCTTTTTAACAGACCAAAAATTTGAAAAGTCAATTTTTTCATTAGACGACATTATGCGTTAAAGCAAAGGTAAGACGTGAGAATAATGTAAACAAGCCGTAACTCGTAAGAAATTGTGGCAGTATTTTTAGAAAATTTTTATGTTTACGCAAGAAAAACGTTTGCATGCAATCTATATTCAGCAAAAAATAAATAAAATGCTTCTAAAATATTATCAAAACAGCGCCGAGTATCCAGGTAATTCATCACATCCCTTTTAAACTGGATTGAACCAGTTAAAAACCGAGTTAGATTTAACACATTTAACACGAAAAACGCTTGTTTAACTTGAAGAAAAATTGCTTACTGACTATTTAATACCTGTAAACAGTATTTTAGCATTTGTACAGTGGCGATGATGGTGCAAACAGTTGGCATTTGCAACGTCCCTTTAAACTGGATTGAACCAGCTAAAAACGAGTTAGATTTAACACATTTAATACGAAAAACACTTGTTTAACTTGAAAAAAAATTGCTTACTGACTATTTAATACCTGTAAACAGTTTTTTAGCATTTGTACAGTGACGATGATGGTGCAAACAGTTGGCATTTGTAACGTTCTCTCTATCGAGTGTCGGATTAACTGCGACTGTGCCATCGTGTTTTCTATGAGATTAACAACCCAAATTATATTTTAATACGTGAAGAGATATATAAAATAATATTGATCAGTATTTTCATCTCAGTATAATCTCTTCCAAACTACAAGTTAGTTGCGCTTAATCTTCTGACTTAGGATCGCTTCCATACTATTTATAAATCACTAAACGTAATTACTGAGCGCAGTTCGGACTGACAATCTTAATAACCAACTTAACCAAATTACAATATTAAACATTAATCATCGCATCAACATCGATCCGCGATATAAATTAAAATTCTTTTTTTTTGTTAACAAACAACAAAATTTTTGACATTTCTAAAATTGATAACGATGGCCGGATCATTTGGAGACTTAAAATTATCATTAATCAAACTAAGATTGGCATATTTTAATTATGCAAATAACCCTTAATTATCTCGAACGTTGATTAATGAATCGGTAAAACTATTTATGAAAGATTTTATTTCATCATTTTAATATATAAACTTCGGCTTCCGAAGTCGGAGTTGGTGTGTAAGGGAACACAAAATGGGAACAATGCCAAGTGAAAGATCCACGTGCAGTTTTAAAGCACCTGGATCCGTTTTAAATGTAATTTGACGTCTATCGGAATTTTTAAAAGGGAGTAATCGCACCGTAGGAATCTACGCGTGTTTCAGATATGAATCGGTATAGATCACTCCACCTTGTTATACGATCGAACGTTAATGATACATTTACCTAAAGGGGCGGGATGACGAGGGCGAGGCGAGCGGCGTTATATTTATAACCATAACTATACTCACCAGCGTAGAAAAGACCAAAACAGAATGGAAGAGTGGACCATGGCAGGTTTCAGCTCCCTCCTCTTCTCTACGGTTACTGGCATCATCTTCGTTCTATGCTCACCCTGCCACCTGGAGGCAATAATTCTAGAAAGAGTTTCGGGTTTTATTATTATTTTTGAAATAAAATTTCGTCAAAAGGAAATTGAACTTTTTTCGCTATTAAAGATTTATACAATTTCTGAAAGGTTTTTTTTAGTCTCCAGTTTTTCTATATCGAATTGCCATTCTGTTTACTGCGCTAAAGGTAACGTTCCGTTTCTTATCCTCAACCCGATCTTCAAATAAACTCGTCTGCTATAGTGTCTCCAGTAGTTAGATTTATTATAGTCTATATTATTTTTAATATATTGATTCGGTAATAAAAACTACATAGTATAGAATTAATTTATGTCTAAAATGAATAACACGAAATTTTATAGGAATCGAAAACTTTTTACTACAGAATAAATTCAGAGATAATAGTATAAGTAATTAAGTCTTGAAATTAAGTGCCATCTATTGATAAATTTATAAATTATTACAAGATTTTGATAGTGTTTTAACATTTTTTTTTTTTTTAATTAATGGAAAATGTTTGTTAAATTAATCTCTTCAATTTATTTTTATTTATTTATTTTTGTATTAAACTTCATTTTAATTTTTTTAAAAATATTACATAGTTCTATTAAAATTTATATTGTTTTTTTATCACGTTGTTTTTTATGCACGAATATTTATGCAATGATTTTATGGATTTTATTATCGATGATTTTATGTTACCTAAACGCCATCTACAAGTATATAGTTTATATAAATTGCTAAAATTTCTGCAAAATTTTTTAAAAATAAAAATTCAATTTCTTACCACACCCTTAGCTAATGACTTTTACATCGTTTTAAATAAATCAAAAAGTTTATAATAATAATATAACTTCCAAAGAAATTTTTCGAAAGAAAAAAAAAATCTAGCGTTTAGGCTTATTTTAACTTAAAAACATAAATCGAGCTCGGATTGCGTTATTTCATAATATTAATATTTTCGTATAAAATTATTAAAATTTAATAGATATTTTTATTCTCGAACATTAATTAAAAATATATTAAATACGAAACTTTCGCTATATAAAAATTCATAGACGTATGTATATATATATATAATTCGACAGAGCTGTGAAATATCGTCTGCTTTGCAGATCGTGACGTGCTGTGTTTGTCAAATGCACTTCCGAACAACATAAACGAAACTTTTTTTTCTTTCTTTCTCGTCTTTTAGATGAATAAAAATACCATTAAAACGCAAGCACGTAATCTTCTTCGAGTAAATATATTGAATAATTGATGGCATAGTTCCTATTAAATTAGAAGGTATTAAATTTATCAAATTATTTTTTTATTTTTTAAATTCTAATTTTATCATCTTACCCAATATAGTAAAAAAGTAGAATTTTCTTTCCGAAAAACTATTAATTTTTCACTGATGCAGAGACACAAGTTATATAATTAATAATAATAATTTATTTACAATCTCAAATATATTTTACATGATTATAATTTTCATATAATAAATATATATATATTTATGGTAATTAAAAAAATAAACAAATTTAAAGCTAGGAAACTATAATTATTATATTTGTACAAAAAACATACGATAGCAAATCGATAAGAATAACGTACAAACGAATCTCGACTTTTCTGTTAAGTAATATCGATTTTTAAAAAAATATATTTTGATAAATTTTGTGCAGAGATGACAGTCGAATTAATGATGAAGCTTGTTTTCAAGATATGGCTAAAAATCATTATCATAAAAAAAAGAAAAGAAAAAATATATATGTAGAGATAACTATAACCATATATTTATACTAATTACAAATTTAATGGAATTTCGAACCAACTTTAAATGTTAAGAGATACAAAAGGTAAAAAATGCCCTCAGAGTAACTGATAACATGAACTATCACATAAGTTGAAGTCATATATCAATAGATATTGAATATACTTTTGCAGAATACTTTTTCAATACATTTTTTTATATTAAAAAAAAAAAAACAATAATTAAAATTTTACCGATTTATATGCCATTATTTTTGTTAATTACATCTAATAAAATTTAAATACAAATTTATACTTTTATAAAATCAGTAAAATTTTTGAATGATTGTATATATATATTGATGACATGTATAACTAAGTAACTACAAATGTAATTTTATCATATTCATACTTTTGACAATTATCTATTAGACTTGAAAAATTTACAGAAACTTACATCACATTATTTTATAAATTTATGAAAACATATCAAATGAAATTATTTTACAATTATTTATAATTTAGACAATTTTATTTTTATATACACAACAAGCTATTTCTTTCATTGTTTCAATTATTTCAGTTTCAATATTAGTCTGTAACTAATTGATACTGAATTTATTTTTCATTATTTTCAAGATTGCCACTTTCTTCTGTCGGAGAACTTTCATTATTTTCGAGACTGCCACTTTCTCCTGCTGGAGAAACTTCTTTATTTTCCAAGTCATTAGTTTCTGTAATTTCCTCTTCTCCTGGATTATTATTGCATGGCTCTAATAAAATTTCTTCGGGGTCTGGTGCTCTTGGAAGAAATTCTTCATCGGGATACATTTTTTGAAACAACTCTTTAGCCTAATAAAAATATTAAGATAGTTGGTCTCTCAACTACATAAACTTGACTTTATATAAAAGATTCTAATACTTAGAGAATTTGCAAATCAATATAATCTAGT
>WUQG02118242.1:0-25035 GCA_011317285.2 Androctonus mauritanicus | reverse complement strand
ACAAAAAAAAAAAACCCAAAGTGTGAACCCTCAAAATACTAAAATTGAGCCGCGACAAAAAAGATTGCAGACCACTGATCTAGAGCGTCCCGGGTTGAAATTCACAAAATCTGGTCACTTTATAGTGTCGCAATTAAAATTAAGCACGTAATTACAGAGCATCAAAATCTGGCAACTATGATTATGATTATAAAACATGGACTGTTCGTAATTAATTCCAGTTCACCAATAACGTTTATAAAACGAATTCTTGTCTAATTACAAAAGTCCTCAATCTATTCTAATCTGGACTGTCATTCATTCTCTGCGGCCCTTTTCTAAAAAAATTTGGGGATCCTTCCTCTAGGCTAGCGGTTCCCAACGTTTCTTCTTTCGCGAACCTCTTGATTAGGTTCCCATTTATAAGTATTGCTTCTTTTCATTCCCACCCCTCTCGTATATCCTTCAAAAAATTTTTTTCAAAATTTTTTAGGATAGCTAAATAATCAAACAGCTCAAACTAATCTAATGATATTTGTTAACTTTTATTTTACATTTAAAAATTTCAATTTTTTTAAGTTAATTCATCATTTAGTTTTATTTTTTTGTTTTCCACCATTACCAATATTATTTTCGCGTATCCCAATCCCTCCGCCGCGTACTCCTAGGAGTACGTGTACCACAGGTTTGGAACCACTTCTCTGGACCATCTTCCAGAGTGGAAAATGACACCTATATTGAAATGCAACATATTTAGTTTAATTCAAATTAACTAGGAACTTACAAAATAAAAAGGAACACGAAGTTAGATGCGATTTAATTAGCCAATCAGAATTCGTAACATAATAGTTCTCTAACAGTCTCAACGCTTTTCCCGACTTTGCCAAATATCGACCAAATAATGTTGATATTATGTAGGTAACGTCCAAAATTGTTTTTATTTTGCACTTTATAACATATTGATTTAGGTAACGTCAGCATTAACAGTCTTCGAACGTTACTATTAAAAAAAAATTTTTTCAAACGAGTTTGATTTGATTATAAGACCAGATATGAGCCAGTTGCACCCAATCAGTCAAACTGGCCCGCACTTGAGGCAAAACGAAATCATGAAAAGGCTAATAAACGAAAAATAATGGCTGAGTCAGATTTTTTTTTTACTATTATGATTGGGTTTTTTCACCTCAGCTTTCGAACATATAATTTTTGTGGGTCCACAAAAAACTTCTCGAAAAATTGAATGTGAACAAATCGATTTTATTTTATATCTATTGGAACAATTTTCTATTTATATTAACACCATTTCTGCAGATTCCAATATATTTTAATATTCTGAAAATATTTTCTGACTACTCAAATAAAATCAACTGTCTGTGAAGCTTTTTTTGAATTAAGTACATGCACTATATGTGAATGTTGCCAGAAAATATTTAAAAAGTTTCACCGTTTAAATAAATAGGTTATTAGTTGATCTTGGATTTATGATTGAAGTAGATGAAAACTCTCGTTTTTACACGTAAATATAAGGTCGGAAGAGTCTTGGCAATAGGAAATGGGTTATAAGTGGAATTTGCAGAGTAACAAAATTCCAGCCATTTTTAAATGAGAACATTTAAAAATCAAGCAATAACACGCTCCCTCAAAATGGCTTATATGTATGGCTCATCGCAACAAGCGAATCATTACTGTAATTGTTCTTATCAGGAATGCTATCGAAGGTTCTGCTGTTATTACTGATAAATTGATGAAGATATAGCGAATAGCAATAGTTTATAGTCATTTTCAGATAAATAATTCAAAAACTTGATTTTTCCTGGATAAATATGCAGAGAATATAAAAATGTTCGGGTCACTTAAAAAATATTCCAAAAATCTGCTCAAAATATAATTCATCAGATAATTTTTTTTTACTTTTGACAGAATGAATCAACTACATTTTACACCATTTGACAAAATTACTAATGTTTATAAAATTCCTTTTAAGTTTTGTACGTTGATTTAATTTGCCCAAAATGAAAGGGTAAAAATCTTCCACATCGTCTATATATCATAATTATATTATTTTGCAATGTTACTGCAATCACGTTAGTCATTCGTTGAAAGAAATACAGCAAAAGAAAGTACTTCCAAAACAAGTAAATGTTTTGCTTATAACAAATATCTCAAACACATTAATATTGTTTATTGGCATATGAATAAAAATAATTGCTAATGCATATATGCCGTACATAGTCCATACTGATAGCTTTGGCTGGACGCATTTATGCGTCAAAGGATTAATTTAAAAAATGCATATTTATTAAGGTTACTTATTTTATTTATACATGTGTCCATTCATGAGAAATATCCAATCGGGCTCTGCATTAACTGTGCCGGCCCTGTTTGGTTGTTTGGGGTTTAATAGTACCAAAGCCCTATAGGCCAAGCTGCGCCAAATAGTGCATAAAATTTAATAAATAAATAGAACCATAAGATAACAAAAGTGATAGAATTTATGTAAGTAGCCACAAGTAAAACAAATTGTATAAACATTACGAAGTCACTTTAACAATTATAAATAAATACAGCAACAATAAACATATAAAATTAAAAATAGATGTTAGTCAAAAATGCCAGAACAATTAAATTTCATTACCATTAACAGTTTTGAGATTAAAATCACAACAATTTTAAAATGCAATAAACATTCTATCATAAAGTATGAATACTCGATTAAAATATGTTTGATAGATATAGAGCATAATTACAATTGCTTCATCCATTAAGAAATGTCTATGAATGAACCAGATGTTCTCTATATAGAGCCTTGCAAGGACAACTTCTTCTCTCCTGTTTCTGCAATAGCTAGAATCCTTTTTGCTTGACCAATAGTTTAATCTCGTAAAGCTTGTTAGAACTGTTCATCCCACATAAACTGCCATGCTTGCTTGTTTTTCATTTATGACGAGTTTAAAATTAGAAAAGGAACTTTAAAACATGTGAATAGTTGTAGTGGCTGACTTGGCAGCAATGTGTTAGTTCATTAGTACATAACCAGCACAATTTAGTAAAGTAAGAACAATAAATTGTTCTTACTTTGCTAAATTGTGCTGGTTATGTACTAATGAAAATTTAAAGAAGCAAAGTTGGTTGTATAAAATGTGTTAGTTCATTCCCCTAAATACCAGTGTGTCCCAGAACCCAACAAAAGTTATCCTTATCAATATCTCCTTATTGAAAGAAGGGAGAGAAGTTTTTGAATCTTAATAAGGATTGGATGTGAGGAAATTTCTCTGAGATCGGAGCCTGCAGTGCACTTAGTGAGTCAGAACAGTCAATTCTAATGATAATGGCCTTTTTTTCTGTCTCTCAAGGCAAGCTATATAGTATGCATCTTTGCACAGACTTCATTATCACAGACAAAAGCAGATCCTAATGGATTTAGAACCATTCATGAAGATTGAGACAGAATTCACGTTCAAACGATGATAATCTGTAAAGAGCTATTGGAATATACTGTCTTGGACAGAAATAGACATTGTATCCAAAGTAATCTCACAGAGCAAAAAATCTTGCATTCACAGACAAAATGATGGGATGATGAAAATCAAGCAGTAAAGATCTGAGAGAATATACGATATAAACATTTGGATGGGTTGTTTAGCAAAGACTTTAATTTGGTAGAGAATTGTTTCCTCCTGATCAAAAATGGAGACTCAAATGCTTCTACATGTAAACTCTAGAAAAATGATTTGTAGTATGTCCCAGAACACAAAATGCTGATGGTGAATGAGATTTAACACTACCATCATCTGAAATGAATTTTCTCACATAACCTAGTCCAGTTTTGATTGGATCAGTGACAAATATATTCTTAGCACTGAACATAAGATTTAATTAATCTAATATTCTAGAAATTGATTTAGAAAAGAACAAGGTCAGGAATTAAGATTCTAGATTCTTATATATATTAGAAATTGTCCATTCTACTTTTTTATATTTCGAATTTAGAAAGGAATTCATGACTAGGAAAAGATGATTTTCAGGATGTTCAGTGCTCTGGAATACTTTTCCTTGAGATAGAAATGGAAAGTGAGCTTTCAATCAAAAGTAATTCCAATAAACTTTGTTGCTTTCACAATTGGAATAGGTACACCACTCAGGAAGACCTCTGATCTGGATGGAGGTCACATCACTGTAGAAATGGACATAAAATGTTTTTTGGCAGGAACAAAAACCACATTCTCAGAAGACCATTTGTTGGCCCAATTCAAAACAGTCTGTAACTTTCTTTCTATAAGCATGAAGTTGATTGACTGTCAGGAGATTTAGAGGTTGCCACAAAAAAAGCTATAAGAAACACTCCACAACTGAGAGGGTAAACAAGCTGTGATACTGTTGAACTTCAAAATAAAAATATCACATTTAAAATGGACTCTTGAGGTTCATCTTTTTTCAGTAAATGGGAGTGGATAAAACAAAACTGATGCAGACCTGGAAGAAATGATGATGAAAAAGTTTCTGATGAGAATTAATTCCCATGCAAACCACAAGTATAACTGTCAGAGAATGTCATAATGCTAGACCTGATCATAAACTTTCTCAATGCCAAAAAAAAAAGAGAGAGACCAAATGTTTGTATCTCACAAAGACTTCTCAAATTTTCAAATCAGATATTTATGCAAGATATAATTTATATTGTGTGAACTTCCCTATTATTATCTCAGTAATGTTGAAATTGTATCAATTGTTATAAATAAGTTTGGTTTTCTGGTGGGTTCTATTTTTAAGTAAATTATATTTAAATGAATATTTATATATGTCATTGTACTGACAGACAACCAAAAGAAATGCAATTTTAGTTATTCTGCCAAATAAGGAACAAACAGAAAACATAATTTACACACATTTTTATTTCATTTCGGAAGTGCCTAAAATGACCTTAAACATTGTTCAATTACAATGAAACATAATTGTAATTTTTCATGCCAATCTTAAAAATATTCCACAATAGGATCTAATATGCAGAGATAAAAGAGCAATTCCTTTTTTTAAAATTTCTGAAATAAACTAAATTAAATTAATACAAATATTCTGGACAGAACTTATAAATTATTATAAAGAATTCTATTTAGATATATATGATAAAATATTGAATTTAGACTTATTATAGATAGTATAATGATTTATTATTTAAAAGCTGCAAATGTTTATCACAAAGTTATTTTAAAACTTTTAAAATTTTCAGTATATTTTAATATATATATAAAATGAATAATTTAAATTGGATATGATTTTTATTACACAGGACATCCGCAATTTATGATGGTTGCATTCAAAAATTTTGTTGTAGTAGTTTGAATCTGTCGTGAGTCAGAATACAATTTTTCATAGGTGCAATATTATAAATGGAGGTTATGTTCCTAAATTATGAGAATTCAGAATAGTCAATATGTTTTAAAAAAGTAAAGTAATGGTGTACAGTAATGTTGAATAGATACTTTCTTCTTTAAAATATGGAAAATGTGTATCTTGTGCCTTTTAGCACTTTTATTTATTTTAGCACTTTTTGTAAATAAAAATAAAGAAGATATCATGCAATAACAAAGATGGAATATGTAAGTTATTTTCATGTCTAAGCTTTTAATATCTGCTAGATAGTTACATGATAAAACAGTGTTTACAACTTGGAGAATCCAGATTGAATTCAGAGTCCTTTATATCCAGTTTTTCAAGAGGAGTCTGGTGAAAAGCTTGGAAAATCTCAATTCCTCATTTGATTCATTATGGGCATTGCTCAGCCTATGGTAGGCTTTAAAAGTGAGGGCTGGAAAAAGTATCTTCTGTAATTCGGTGGCTTAATTCAAATTATACTAGTAGTTACTAGAAAAATAAGAAATTCTTTTTTTAATGTCATTTCCCAATCATTGGTTGATTAATGATTATATAATGGAGTCCATTCCAACCCAACTATGATTTAGCCACATCTGTGGAAAAGTCAACAGGATTTTACCATAATTGAATCAATGCCTGGGCAGAATCCATTAAAACCATTTATAATGTATGGAATTCAGATAAATTAATTAATTATGTGCTTTTATTGCAGACATTTCAGGAAATATTTTTGAATTGAAACAAAATCATTAATTTTTATAAAGACCATTGAAGATCAGTATGATTATACAATTTTTCTTCTGTATTATATATACATCACTTTTCTCTTATTGGATACTAAGTAGTTGGACATTCCAATATATTATCATAGGCCATTCTTATTATGTATGGGAAGAATGAATAGAATGGGCCAAGCCTGGATAACAAAAAAATCTGGAAATTAGAGGTTCAGATCACATCACTCCTTGCAGTGATCTGAACCTCTAATTTCCAGTGATCTGAACCTCTAAGGAGTGCTGTGATATTCACTTAAAGATTAATAATTTTATGCAGTATAATAGTGAAGTTAGAGGTTCAGAATTAAATAAGAATACTTCATAGTGATAACACAGCATACTTTCATCCTTGTAACTACTTGGCTATTTGGCTGACTGGGTGCCATTATTGCAAAATCATTAAATGGTAGTGATTGTAAGTACAGATTTTCATTATAAATAATCACTGCCATAAATACAGAATTTTGTAATAGACTATTGTAGTACATATACTGTATTTGTCTCATGTTCAAATACAGTATATATTCTACATATCAAACTCAGAAATAAATCTAGCACCATAAGCAAGCATCACTTTTATTTTGTATAACGTTTTCAGACTTTCATTTCAGTCCCTCATCAATACACCATACACAGTTACCTCCGTTATACACTCGAGTGTATAACGGAGAACTCCGTTATACAAAATAAAAGTGATGCTTGCTTATGGTGCTAGATTTATTTCTGAGTTTGATATAAAAGTAAGCAGAGTGATGAAGTTTCCGATTTCACAATTAATTCATAAGTGTACTGCCACCAATTGGACAAATTGAGTGATTCCATCAAACAGAAGATGCCAGCATTGATTAACAGAAAAGGTGTAGTGTTTCACCATGATAATCCCAGCCTCATACAAGTTTGATGACTCACCAGAAGCTGTTGCAACTTGGATGGGATGTGTTATCACATCCACTATATTCACCAGATCTGGCACCTTCTGATTATTACTTGTTCTGGTCTTTACAAAATTCTTTAAATAACAAAACATTTAGTTCAAATGAGAATATCAAAAATCACTTGGTTCAGTTTTTTGCAAAGTTCTATGAGCATGGAATAGAATAAAATATTTATATATTATAAAAAATTGTTGTTCATTTACACAAAAAAAAAAGAAATTACTTTCCAAACAACTCTATAGGAACTCACATTATTTTGATAAAAAAATTTTATTAGTTTGATATTCTTTTATTAATTTAAAAATATGAATAATAATTTTTTTATACTTTTCTGCTTATTCTCATCATTAATTTTATCAGATATATTTTTGTATCAAATTTATTACTATATACCATTGACTTTATATTAAGAGAAATAATATTAATCAAAGTAGCAACTGACATGTTTGTCATTTATTACTTCTTTCAAAAATTTTTGCAGCTACAATAAAGTTAGAATGTTTGAACCATAACTGTGACAAACTAACACACAACTGTGTAAATTATATCCAACCAAATATAAAATTGAATGGTTACAAAAACACATCAAATTAAACAACATACAATAAAATACTTTAGATGAGGGAAGATTATTGTAAAATTTTTTATTCAAACATCAGGCTTGTATCTCCTCTAAAAATGCATTTTGGGTTCTCATATCCCTCACCAGTCTGGAATGTATGCCAGCTTTCTGTGAGTAATTATATTAACTACTGGATGAATTTTAACTGTTCTGAATGATGTATAAAATATGCAGATTGGTCATATTAAGATTTTTGTAATTTTAATATTATTAGTATGGCACAATACCTAAATCCAACTTCAACAACTTCTTATTTGTACTATGATAAAAGTTACTTAATAGTGTAAAGCAATGATTACTTATTATTTTAGATGAATACAATTTCTAATATCATTATTAGAGATACTGATACTGAAAAATATGCTGATGATATCAATATCATCAGCATATTTTGGTTAGGGCTTATATTTTCTGAAAATATTAAGCCCTAACCAATGCAGTCTTTTAAACAAATATTAGTTTTTAATGAAATAATTATCATAATGAAATCTATAATTAATATTTTAAAATCATATAAATAACAAACACTATTAGCAGGAAACGTTTTTTTTTTTTTTATTTGTGTAAATATACAGTAAATAAAAAAAATGTACCACCACTGTATTTTATTTTTATTTTTATAATTATTAAGGATATTTTTCTTGTTGTTTTAATATTAAAATTCATGTATGTATATATATATAACTAATTTTTTGTATTTTAAACATCTTTGAATTAACATGTTCTATAGTGTTTACCAGATTATTCTTGTATTGACAAGGATCTATATGAGAGATCAAAAACATTTTATATAAATAAAAAAATTGTTTCCTGGTAATAATGCTTGTTATTTATATGATTTTATTAAGAAAGTAGGTAGATTTACAATTCAATATATTTTAAAAAAAATTTTGAAAAATTTAATATTTATCAACAAAAAATTTATTTTCACAAATAATTTCTCAGAATCAAAATTTTTTAAATTTAAGTTCAATATTTCATAATTTTTAAAGTAACAAATAAAGCCACAATAATCTGTATGTTCATTTTTGCAAATGGGCTGGGATTTTAAAATTGCTTGGTATTTAGCAGCTTTGAAAATTAAAATTAATGGAAGAAACAAGTAAACTATAGAATTACAGTATGCAGTAATTTATATATTTTAATATTGTTAGAATGGTTTGATGTCAATAGATAATATGACAGCAACTTCCTGTAACTTAAGAATCATTCAGAAATTTTCGTATTAGAATTAATTGGAATTTAATTTTCATTTTATGAATGTTAATTTAACAAACAGTTTTAAAATAATAAATTTTCATGATGAAATGAAGAATACCTGCATAATTTATTTGTTGATGCCATTCCTTTAAATTTTCTTTCTAAAATGGCATGAGTTTACTGTAATATATTGACTTACAAATTATTGATTATAATTCTAATTAGAATTTTGAAATTCATATTACTAAAATACTGCTTTAAGCTAATTCTCAAGATGGAAGTAAAAAACCAAGCACTAGATAGCAGGTAATAACCAAAACAATTTAATAAAATGCAAACATTTTCAATGCTACTGGCATCATCGTCAGGCTATACACCAAACATGTTAGGTGATGCCTGACGATGATGCCAGTAACATTGAAAACGTTTGCATTTTATTAAATTGTTTTGGTTATTACCTGCTGTCTAGTGCTTGGTTTTTTACTTCCATCTTTAGAATTTTGAAAGTTTTTTTTTTTTTATTAAATCACAAAAATAAAATATATAATTAAAAAAATTGTTATTTTTAAATAAATTATGTTATTTATTTAAAAATAAATAACATAATTTATCTGCTCGTGAGTGCTTTACAGAATATAGACTCTTGAAATAAATTATGTTATTTTAATAATATATTAAAATTATTTTTAAAAATTATGTTGGAATTAAAATCATTAAAAAAAAGAAAAAATTACTGCATTCTAATATACTTTTTAGATCTAAGTATTTATTATAATAATAGTATAAAGAGGAACAGTTTAATAGCAGTATTAATTCCATAAACATTTTTTTTAAATAATTTTATTTTGAAAACTTTAAATGTATTAACTTAATATTAGTTAATTCAATTAAAAAGATTCAAAACTAATGAAATTTTTAATGGATTAAATATACAAATAAAAAGTATAATGAACTGAAATGTCTTAGAAAGGCATCATTAGTAAAATGTTCAAGAAACATTACAATAAGATGTATTTTTTACTTTTTAAAAATGACTTTTTTTAATATTTTAAATTTTATTATTATAATTCCTTAATATAAGAATAAAGAATATCCATTTTAAGAAACTTGCAGGAACATGTTAGAAAATTACTTATATTAATAATAGTTTTAAATTTTATTTAGAAATAAATTTAACAATTTGATTAAATAAATGATGATAAAAAATATATTTTGTAATAATTTAATATTTATTAAATAAACTTTGTTATATTAAAATATTTAAAAATCAGAATTCACTATCAAAATAGTTATCACTCATTAAAAATTTTTAATCACTTCAAATTACTTTCTAGCCTATTAATAATTGTGATTTTGAAAATTTTGATAGCTTTATAATCTTATTATTAGAATGCCATAAATATATGAATTTAAAATTTTAAAAAGAACTTTATAAAAAATTTGAACAGATTTTTAAAACAAATTACTTCAATTATGTTGTAATAATAAATAATATGTTAGTTGTAAAAAGAAATAATTTTTTAATACATTATTGAAATCATCATTAGTAATTTTTATTTTATAAATAACACTGAAATCATTTCCAAATACAAAACAAAATATGAGTATAATTTTTAGAACCTTAGAAGCATAAAATAAAATAAATATATTTATTTGATTCAAGATCTTTTTATATTTATTATCAATGTGTTTTATCTACGGTTTTGTCCTCTTAAACTGAACTGTTTCTTGTTAATAAAAAATAATTTGCGTTATTAACAAGTATTAAAATTAAATTTAATAATTTACATAATAAATAAAAGTTATATTTACATTTAAATATAGGATTCATTTTGAATAAATATAAATTTTTATAGTGGCTTAGTGAACCTTGTAATATGCCTTAGGACAAAGGAAAAATTTGCATCCCAATAAATATTAATAAAAGTTTGATAGTTAAATTGTTGCTTTCTTTTTCCTTATTTCTAATATGATGCCAGTATCAATTGTCCCTTTCTACATTTCTTTTGTGTGTCTCTGCATAGTTGACCATATGATTTGTGATTTAATAGTTTTTTTTGTCCTCTTAAACTGAACTGTTTCTTATTAATAAAAAAAATATTATTTACTATGTGAAGCTTATTATTAATATTTTATTTGTTTATGTATACTATATTAATACATAATATTAGTTATTTACCTTTTTCTTTTTTTTGCAAATCAAAGAAGAAAAAAATTGTATTTAATATTGTTTACAAATCAATTAATCAAATCAAAAAGACTTCATTATTATTTATTTATTTTTCAAATTATTTTTTAAAAATGTCAAGGCATTTCCAATTTTTCATCAGCTATGACTAATTAATTTACATATAGCAATTATTATTCTTTTTTACTTTAAGTTACTTTAAGTCACCAACTTCTAAGGTCATATGATTCATTATTGAAATCTCATTATATTTGAATATCTATGCTAATTACAAAATAATAAATTGCAACAATTATTTTTTTTATCTTGTATCAAAAATTCATTAATTTTAGCTTATTTTCTGAAGGAAAGATCTCTCCCACTAATAACTTTTGAACTAATTAGTAGATTTTCATGAAATAATAGGATGATTTTCCATTAAAGATAACATCAATAGTGCATTATTTAACTCTTTAACTCTAACCATTTAAAAATGGTAGATGATCAAATTTCTCAGAAACTTTTTAATATATCCTGAAAGTATTATTGGATTTTTATGAAATTTAACAGAAAAGTCAAGTTATTGAAGATGATATCAATGATATATCAATTAATCCTTTATCTTTAATCATTTGAAAATAATAGATATAAGTACAAGAAAATGCAATAAGCGATGATACAAAAAACAATTTATTTAATGGTGTAAAATATTAATAAGGTTACACAAAACTTTCAGTCTCAAATCATAGTGACCATCATACAACCTGATGATGGTCTCTCTGATTTGAGATCAAAGGTATTTGTTTTGTGTAACCTTATTAATATTTTATACTATTAAATAAGTCATTTTTAACATCATTGTTTATTTTGTTTTCTTGTATTTTTTCAATCACCATGAGTATCTCCAATCAATAACAAATATTTTAACTTCAAAGGTTTTCACTAATAAATTTTAACTATTTGATTCAAGTTTTATAAAACTTAGCAAGGTGATCAGGCCATTAAAACTGAATTTGAAATAAGATTAATTAACCATATAGATCCATTTAAAAATGGAAAATGTTTAAATTTCTATACTGAAGTTTTACTATAATAATTATAGAATTATTTGATAAATTTTTATTACATTGTAGATTATGTCATTGAAAATGATTTTTGATGATATGTATTTTAATTCAGTATCTTTAATCATTCCAAGATAGGGACATTTTTGGAAAGTAACAATTAATTCTTTATAAAATTGCTTGTCATATAACTTGGCTGAAAGATTTACATATTAAAAATGTTTAGTTTGGCATTTCATTAAAGCTTGAATCTGGGGCAATATTTTCACTTTTTCCTTCGGATCATTATGCCACTGAATATATCATTTCATTTAATTTTACTATATATCAGATTAAAATATCATTCACTAAACAATTTAATGTTTTAATGATATTATAAAATGTTTTTCATATGTTATGAAATTATAGCGTTATTAATTCTTGTTGCTAATGAATAATTATTTTAAATTTTTAATTTTCTTATATACAGTTTTATATAATATATCAAAATTAATCTGTTAGAATTGTTTATTAGTATAAAAAATAACAATAGAAATGTTAAGTATTTAAAGTGCAGGAAAAATATAAATTTTTATTTTAAATTCAAATTTAATTTGTTAAGAATTTGATTGACATTTATTTTGAATTTGAAACAGTTATAAAATTATATTAAATTTGTTAATGAAAGCAAATAATAATATAAAAACGATACTAAAAAATACATAATAAAGTAGAAATATACAAATCCATCTAGTTCTCATAGTTAGATAATAAATGCTTCCTGGAAGTGATCATGTAATTCTATTCTCAATTTTAAGTGATCATGTAAATAAAAAATGCACAAATAGGAACTTTCCAACATGTATTCCATGTAGTATGTTCCAGAAAATTCCTGCATTTGTCTAGTTACACTTATCTATCCCATTTGAGGTAATGTGCCATCAGCTAAAGCAATCATAGGTTATTCTCTCTTGGTTGAATTCACAAAGGTAATTTTTTCTGGCTATTATTGGTCACCATATGCTGAAGTATAATAGAATAATATAAAAAAATAAATAAAAATAAAAAACAAGCTTTAAAGCAAACAGATAAGGTAGTGCCCAAAATATACATAAACATATTACTATATATATAATGAGATAATGATTAAAGGTATCATCCTGATGCTATAAAAGAATTAAGTAACAATATCAAACCATTATTATTTGTTTAATTATGATTAGACTAAGCTTGATATCCTGTAGATGTTGAACTTGTGTGATTGTAAATTAGTTCATTTTCCATTTTGTGATTTTTATGTGGAAAATAATAGATATTCAAATCTTATGACTATCTTAAAAATATAATACAGTCGATTTCCTCTTATCTGGTTTTGTTTTAACTAGTCTGCACTTTAACTTGTCACATTTTTGCCGAACTACAGACAGAAATAAAACAAAAAAAGAATAAGTCATTCAGAAAGAAAGAAATTGCTTGAATAACAAGATAATTCAGATGTTGTTTAAATAATTCCTATCAAAAATTGGCATGATTTTGTGATTTTCAAAAAATGAATTTAAATCATAATTGCAAATGGAGATTATCAATTTTTTATCTAAATAAATGTTACTTAGATAAAATTTATAGGCTGTAAATTAAATTATAAAACTATATATATATATATATAAAATGTATATTGTATATTTTTTTATTTGATTTACAACCTATAAATGATATTTGGCATGTGTTTATGGATTAACTGACTATTTGTTTATCCAACTGAAGTCTGATCCTATATGATCCAGTTAGCAGGAAGTCTATTGTACCTGATTTTGAAATTCATCACGCAGATGATAATTTTCAATTTTTTCCAAATCATATACAGGCATACCTCACTTTTTGGCACTTTGCTAATACAGCACTTCTCAATTATATTCCATATTTTTATTTTATATCTCAAAATGAAAATTTCTGCAAAATAATACTTAGAATAAATATTTAAAATATAAATTAACACATAGATGTGCCAGGTCTGAAGCCATCTTGAGAAACTGAAGATGTGGGACTTGGAATCGAATCTGGTCCTCTAAGGTGATACCTGAAAGCTTAAAAATGTGGCCAAATGGCCAAGTTTTTTATATCTAGTGCTATTATGCATTTAATGAATAATAATATAAATATGCTTTTAGGCTTTTATATGCATTAGCAATTAAAGAAAGGCTGTAATTTGCTTTAAACTAAAGTTTGTTTTACAGCAGTGGTCTGGAACAAAGCTGCTGTAATAATGAGGTTTGCTTGTAACTATAAAAAAGTTCTATATATTTCTGAGAAAATGTTAATGGAGAGTGCATAAAAAAGAACTAGACATACTTGAAGAAAATTTGTAATATCAAGTTTGTCATTATCATATATATTTAAATGCAATTTTCCAACAAATAGCTAAAGAATTTATCCACATAGTTGTGTTTCCAAATAAAGAAATCTTTAGGATCTTCTCCTAAAGATTTCTTTATTTGGAAACACAACTGTGTGGATGTAAGCCATTATCTATATATATTTAATATATATTATATCATATATTCTTAATAAACTAATATTAATTTTTTCAAATATTTTTACTGTTTTAAAAATATTTTTATTATTGTGTTTGCAAGCTGCCACTATTAAATAGTGGCCACAATTGTTTCGATTTCTGTAACTTAACTGTAAATGAAATTGTTTTATGCATCAGCCCCTCAACATTAATAACAATTCCTTTGAAGAAACAGAAATTCACAAATAAACATTTTAATCTGATTATACTGTCTCCGTTTAATATGCAATTTCATATTGTCTGGTGCTTAACACCAAACATGAAAACAGAATTCTCAATCTAAAAAAATTAGGAAAAACTAAAAAACATTGATAATGAAATAAAAATGTAAATAAAACTAATAATTTATATATGCACAAAAAAACAATAGAGGAAAGATAACACTATATTTATAAATTAAATTTTATGGCTACTTTCACAAATAACTAAATTTATAGTTGCAAGTGTGGACAGGACAGTTTTTTTGTTTATATTTCGGTTTTCCATTGTTTATGGTAATGTAAACAAATATTGCATTAATAACCTATATTTGATTTTAAAATATTATGAATATTGTAAATACTCATGTACATGCAGAAAAATGTTTTCCAAAAAAATGAATGGGGATTGGCTTACATACAAAGTAGTCAAAAATTGAGAAATGCTTTGTGAAATCATAAAATTTGCCAACTTAGTTGCATCACATTCCATTATGTCTTCATGTCAGCCATGCAATCCTCTATATCTGTTCCTAACAAAGATCATTATCTTACCAATTCTTTCAATTTTTTTTGCTAAAAATATGAATATATACTTTTCATTTCTTCCGCAGATTTTTACTGCAGAAGAAATGAAAAGTAAACCTCTAAAAAAATATGAATAACTATACATAAATTAATATTTTTAAAAGTATTTAAATATTGGATACTGCACAAATGCAATCAAAAATATATATACTGTATATATTTTTTAAATATTTGATTTATAAATATGTAAAGCAGTTACATTTTCCATATCTATTCCTAAAAATGTCTATTTCTTCTCATTTCTATTATTAAAAATATGCAAATATATATGAATGTTCATATTTGAATAAATTCAAAAATATTAATATATTGAATGCTTCATAAATAAGATCAGGACTGTGTAGATCAATCTTTTTTAACAAGTATATTTGTCTGCCACTAATGCACATATCATCAGTTAATATTAAATGAAAATATAGCAATCTCTGATGTTTCTGATTGATTATTTTGTACTTTCAGATAGTTCTGATCATTTAAAAAAGTATAATACAATTATTTTGCAATGATTTCAGAAATCAGGTTTCCACTTCTGACAATCACATGTGTGCTGATTGGCTTTCCACTCTCATCAATTGTCAGAAAATTTCTATTGCGTGTTTTGATTTTGATTTTTTTTTATAGTTTAAACTTTGTTAAATACTTTTGTTGAGATTTGGGATTGACGTAAAATTTTAATATTATTTTGATATTTTCTACTAAACAAGCATTTCAATAAAATCACATTGTAGAGAAATGCGAATTAATGTTATATGACAGGATTGCATCATTCCATTTGTGTTTTTCCCTTTGGCTTTTTCTTTCCATTGCATCACAATGTTTCAATGTTGTAAGTCTGTCATTTTGTTTAAGTGGCCGTATTTAGTCCAATAGTTAATAGGATTTGGAAACTTTTTTTAAATTATAAAAGAAATTATCAATTTATTTCATATTATTCTAGCACTAGAAAGCTGTGGAGTCGGCTTGTACATGGGTTTCACATTTATCAGTTTTCAAATTCAGGAATAGGAAAATTGGCTTATACACAAGTATATACAATAATTTCACATTTGATGTTGATAATACAGTTTATTGCTGGCCATATTTAAACATTCTTGGGGTTGCATGAAAAGATCATAGTTGAAAATCACTGTCTTAGATCTACAATTAAACCAAATAAAAATATCTTATTTTGTTTTTTTTTTCTTATTTTGATTCATATATTTAATTGATAATTGATTTCATTATATGTCTTATTTTAATGAATTTGTGTAAAACCTATATCCATATTTTACAAATTTGGAATATATCTATTGGAATAGCACATTATAATTTCTTAATTCATATTCAAATAAGAGACAGTGTGGGAACTGATGAATGTTTTTGTAATATATAAATTTCAAACAGTGAACATTTTCTATATAATATATAGATATATTAATTTTGATTTATAATGCATTCACTTTTATTATTGTTTTTAAGATATATTTAAATTTTGTTATCTTATACAGAATTAAAATATAAGATATCTGGCATTGGATCTTAATTGGTAATAGAGAATATATTCTCTTTTATCTATTATTTCAAGTAAATTAATCTTTTCATTCAATTCTCAAATAGCAAATCGAACTTTATCCAATAAAGTTATTTGAAAAATTTGCAAACTAAATCATATTAAACAATTCTAAGGAAATGATATACTATAATCCAGTTTGGTTTTATTGATATGCTATAATTTTCATCAATTATTTGTGTCAGTTCTAATGCATTAGGTCATAGGTTCTTAAACTATGGTCCACAGACCCCTGAGATCTGCGTAGCCATTACTGGGGGTCTGCAAAAATTATAAAAAAATGGTTGCAAACAGTTCAAGACGATAAACAGGCAAGAAGCACTGAGTAATAAAAAATATATTTTTAAGGCAATAAATAAAACATGAACCTATTATTATTATGTTATGTGATTTTTATGTATTTTATTAAGTACTATTTTTATTCATTTTATGTTTTTTATTCTATATCCTAATAAAAATGTTTATCTCTATAAATGCATAAGACCTTTTATTAAAATAAATAGCGATACATTTTTACCAATATTTATTATAACGTAGTGCCTATGATATTATTGAGCCAGAAATTAAGTCTCAAGAACGACGTACAATGCCTAGGGTTGGGATGGGTCCACAAAAAAAATGTTGTTCAAGAGGAGTCCTCGGACTACATAAGTTTAAGAACCCCTGCATTAGATGAATGATTTTCAATCTTTTTGAAGTCATTTGATTATAAAAAAGTTTTTGTTGGCACATCTAAAGCAAAAGATATACTGTATATAAAAAGTTTTTACAGAATACTTATGGCAGTTTGCAGAACGTCAGTATTTATGAAACATCAATTGAGAATCACTATACTAAGTAAATAATAGTTAACAATATTGTGATATGTTTTTGATGCAAAAGCAAGAATTTAATAAAGATAGACTATAAATTCTATAAGAATTATATAAAAGAGAACGATAATCTATTTTTAAATATATTTAATGATTATAGTATTATTTAAAATATAATAATAGAGACGGAATTGGCAAAAAACTTTATTTGTAATAAATAATGAAAATTTTGGCCAAATCTATGTTCATAATTTGTTTCAAATTAGTTCCAATAATATTCATAATTAATGCTGTTCAATATACAATCATTCCTTGATTTAAGCAAATAATGTTTTTTACCTAACTCAGATTTTACATAAGTCAGAAAAATTGTAAGTCTGAATTAAAAACTCCTGGGGCTAGTTTGATTATAGTGATAGCATCTAAACAACAATTTGGTGCCATATTGTTCCTTGACTGAAAAGGAGCAACACTTCATGGAATGATATCATATCAGTAATATGGTAAAGATTAACAAATAATATAAATAAATCAAGTAATATAAAATTTTAATTAGCCTACTGTAAAATATGATCAAACTTGTAACAAATACTGTAGATATTTATGCTCTAAATTGAAAAAATATAAAACTGTTATGGAAAATATTTTACAAAAAGTCAAATTTACATAAATTGAGTTACGTTGAATGTTTCTATAAATCAAGTATTGTGTAAGTCAGGGAAAGGTTGTAATTCGTTAAATTCATAACAGTGAAGTAAGATGTTATTTATTAAAAAATGATATTATGTTCATATTAAAATAATAATAATAATAATAATAAATGCATTTTGAGAATAGCTTTGGGCCACTGATGGTAAATTTTTAAGAACAAGCCTAACTATATCATTCAAATTTATTTAAAAATATCTCAAATGATTTATTATTATTATTATTATTATTATTATTGATTTAAAATTGTGATTGATACACTTTATTTTAATTCAATGTTCTTATCCTATATTTTCTACATTATAATTTCATTATATTTCACTTTAATGATTTTATTTTTATATTATAAAATGATTGTTATTCAAAATAGTTTGCATATGAGACATTTTTCTATAGCATGTTTAATATATGAATACATCAATAATTTTTCATATTATAGACTAGCTTTTTATTAAGCCATTAATAAAATGTTTTGTCAGAGATAATATTAATGAAATTAAAAAGTTTATTTAACATTTCAAATACAAGTTTATAATCAGACATGAATTAAATGTAGCTTATATATTTATCCTTAAAAAGTTTAATTAAAATATTACTAACATTTAATAAATATTTATAAATAATATTCTAATAATATAATTTGTCTTTATTATAACCTGAAATTTATATTTTAATTATAAGCATATTATCCATGATATACAGTATAATAATGTATTGAAAAAACATCTGTATGGAAAGTTTCTTAATTAAACTAGTCAGATGATGATTAAAACAAAAACTGGAAAAATTGTTTCTTGACAAATTCAATTAGTTAGCATATTGCAATAAAGTGAAGTGCAATCTAATATAGTAGACATTTATTTTGAGCAAAATGGAAAGTAATAAAATTATTTAGAGTTCATTAAGATAGATTAGAATAAATAAGTTTCAGTATAAAATTATTTTGCCAACTTAATGTAAGAATCACAAAATAAAGTTTTTATTTATTCAAATTTGATGAAACTATTATTATTTTATTAATTTTTAAAATGATTTTAATTGAATAAATATATAATAATGTTAACATGTTAGAGATAATAATTCATTAAATTTTCTAATGCTAATCTAAAAATAATAAGACTTTTATTAATTAAAAAAAATATCATCCTGAAGGGAATTTTTTAATACTTTTATAAAAATAAAAAATATTTTTCAGATGAAATATGTCAGATGATGATTTAACAATTATCAGATTTTATATTAGGTTTATGTAATTTAATAGGTTTATATATTTGTTAGTATATCAAAATTCATTTTTATATGTAAAGAATTATCATAAAATAGCATTAATAATTAAATCATAACAATTAATTAATAAGCTTTATATTGTATAAGTGATATCAGAAAAGGGAAGCAGTCAATTTTTGTATAACAAGTGTTCCTTAAAACATAATGACTAATCTTCCTTTTATTTTCTCCATGGAGGTAAGATTGAGAAGATCAATAAGATTAGTGCAATAGAATGAAAAATCTAAACCTTAATTTTGTACTTTTTTTTTATTAAAAACAAGACTAAAACTAAATAAGGGGAATCTCTTTTTTCCTTACATTTATTTGAAATTTAGATAAATTTGAATCTTTCATTTGAAGGGAAGAAGTAGAAATTGCATAATATAAACAGTAATCATCTATCAAAAAAGAATTCCAAAAGACCTCTAATCTAAGAGATCAATTATCTGTGGAATTCCAATTATTGTTAGCAACCAATATAAATTTAGATAAAATGAATAAATAAATTTGATTAAGTTCAATTATAAAGAAAGAGATGCAGAGATAAGGAAAAATGAAACATCAGCTTATACAATCTCTCTTTAGGAGAAATATCCAAACAGAGCTCTAACTTTATCCTTGTCCTCAAAACAATTAATCAGATCCTTAGAATCTGTCAAATCAAGTAACTTCAGTCATTTATATTTAAAAACCTTTTTAACAATCACATATTTTATATACATGAACTATTATAAAGTAATTCATAAACACAATAATATAGTAAAACCTTATTAATTTGAATAAAGTCTATATATTTCATATCACCCTTACATATGAATTAATAATATTGAATAATAGCAAATATAAATGCCTCTCTTATTTTTTCTTATTCTTTTTTAAACCCTAAAGTTATATTTCAATTCATTTAATTTAATAGAAATATTATTAATTCTATAAGAGAAAAACTAAAAATGAGCATTTTCAACTTTAACTTGAGATACTGATTGCAATAAAATATACTTATTGTAAATTTTATTGTAAAGATTTTTTGATTCTGAATCATTATACATTTTATATGATCACTCTAATATAAGAGTTCTGAAGAGAAGTTTTTATTTGACCAAGAAGAAGTTCTATTAGCAGCATTTGGCTGACTTATTATGACAAACATTTATTATTTTCAAATAATTTCACTTGAATAATGTAGTGATATCAGCAATTAAATATTGGTAATACTTTTTTCAATTGCTGATATCAGTAAAAATTTACTGATATCAGCAATTAGAAGAATGTAACACTATTCTAATAACATTTTTTTGATAACTTCTGATCATTTATTCTAACAAACTATTATGAATATAGGATAATAAAAAAGAAATATGATAAATTTGACTGGAATCCCACAGTAATTGATGTGATGGAATACTTGAAAATATCTTGAAAAACAGCTAGTAATCAAACTGATATCAGTTTGTATTAAAAAGGATGCAGTATTAAAAATAAGTCTGTCATTTGATTTAATATATGCTTTTTATTGTAATTATCATTTATAATTTTTTTATATTTCCCAATTCATCTGATAGCAGCATTAAAATTACCCCAAGAGCAATGAAAACATTTAAATTCATTTATATAAACCTTTAGGAAAAGTTGCTATTGTCAAACAAATAAATTTCAATAATTATTTTTTAAATTGTTAAATTATATTCAATAACTTTTTGATTACAAAAAAAGCTTCGTTTAAGCAAAAGATACTAAATACTTTTCTTGAATAACAAATATTTAGGATGAATTTTTTTACAAAAGCTATTAAACTATATTTAATGTTTTAATGTGTTTAAAATATTAATGAAAAAAGCAGATGTAAAACTTTTTAAATAATTATATTCTTTCCTTTTAAAATAATGATCAACCTACAGGCATAATTTTAAATTCTTTTAGCTGTGTCAATAGTAATTCTAATCTAACAAAACTATCAAAAAAAATTTTCAACTACTTTATTTAATGTTTTGTGATTTTAAATTTTTGGAATTCAAGTAGTGAAAATTTTCAGTTAAATAAAAGCATTTTATTATATAATTAAGTATTTTATTCTGTTGCATTCAATTCATGTATTTTTAATCAAATTTTAATTGCTTATTTAAAATGTATTTTTAGTTTATTTTGTAAATAAAAAAAGTATGTAACTTATACAAATACTCATATTAAAAATAATGCAAATGTACTCAATACTTAGGATGGAAATAAATAAATAAATAATATTGAAATAAGATTTTTATATAATGAATGATTAACAGCAAATAAATATTTTAATTAAACCAATATTTTAAAATTTTATTTCAGATTTTTTTTTTTAATTTCTTTCTCATATTAAAAAAACAGGCATGTGATTGTATAAAATGTAATAAAAATATATATTGCTTTTTTGAATTTTTACAAATTTTATAATACTGTAATATATCTTCATATAGTCATATTAGCAATATGTAATATTTATAATTGTATTTTATACATATTCATATATGTGTATGTGTTGAAATTAACTTCACTGACTTGACTTTCATGATAAAGTTTATAAAAATTCAATAAATAATTCAGGATATGTTAAGAGAATATCTACAAGTTTAGACATCTGCCATTTTCAAATAGTTAAAGCTAAAGAATCAAATGATGTGGTGTCAAGATTATCTTTAATAGCAGAATATGGTATGAAATTTCATGAAAATCTATTAATTAATTCAAAAGTTATTAGTAAGGAACACAAACAGCCAATGGTAATCTAACAAGTTACATTTCCTTTTGGAAAGTAGTCTAAGAATCTTTATCATAGTTAAATAAAACAAATGTTTTAAACAGGCTTTTCCTATAATTTTATTTTTAGAATATTCTAAGCCAGTGTTTTCCAAACTGTGGGATGCATCTCACTAGGGGGCACTGATCTATTGCAAGGAGTGTGCAAGAATTAACAAAAATATTTTTGAAACAAATAAACAAAAAATAAATTCAAATTAATGTCATAAAATGTGAATCAGCAAAACGATTATAAATACATATATCCATCTATCCAGAAATTTTCTGTTGTAGCTGTTTTAAAGATAAAATACCAATCTCATTTAGTGATTGAAAAATAATTGTGAGTAGCGATATCTTCAATGACACCCTGATTTGAGAGAATTTGTGTTGAAAAACAAGCCCACCCATTGCATTAAATACTATGTCATATTAAGCATGTATTCTATTTTTCGTTTTCTTGTAAGATTTGTTTAATTGTATTAAAAATTATTACACCATAATAAAGGTATAATTTTTATGTATAACTTTACTTAACTTTATTTATATAAAATATAATATATTATATTATAGTATTAAATTGTAAGTAGAAAGAGTTTATAAAATCAGACTTCTATGAAAATGAGAGGCATATTAACTTTTTATGAAAAAAGAGGTGCAGACATAGAAAGTTTGGAAACTACTGTTCTAAGCAAGAGAATATAAATTTTAATAAAAGATCATAAATAAGATCTGAAAATACCTCTAGTGAACTATTTTTGAAGTAAACTGTAAACTTAATATTTTTAAATAAATTTTTTATTTTATAGTTTACTTTAAAAAATATTCCATTATGGATAATTTGGCTGATCTACTGATCTTTGATATAGATTTCTCTACATTGTTTATACTGTATTATAAGTTTTAGATTATAATGATAAATATTTTAGCAAAAGAAATAATGGAAATTTAAATCATTAATAACTATTTGAAATATGCTGTTCTATGAATAATAGGATTCTTTTACCTAGTAAATTAATTATACAGTATAATTAAGTTGTAACTATTAGAGAACAGCTAAATGTTCAAATATGCTGGACTATTAGGTTGCACTATAAATTTTAGTTATTTGATTGATAAAATTCTGTAATTATTCAAGTTATAAGACATTTAACACATTCAATATTTACTTTTATTAACATTTAACACATTTAATATTTAAGTAATACATAAAAAATAATAAATGTTTGCTATTTCTTGTTTATTACTTAAATATTGAAAAGGCTCTGATATATGAAACTCTGCTTCTATGAGCAAATAAAATTCAAATGAAAATTTGATTTATGAGCTCCTATCCACATTTACAAGAAATGTTTAATAAGAAAAAATTTTTATTTAAAGCACTCTAAATCCAATAATGTATATCTTATCTTCAAAATTATACTGCTTAACACACTTGTAATACTATTTAAGAATAAATCTAACATTATACTTCCTGTTCCATTCTTTTTAATCGTTATAAATGTAGCCTGAAGATGGCAAGTATTCTTTGCTGAAAACGTTAGCAGAATAAAAGCTTTTTCCATAACTGCATATAGTGTTAGATTTATTCTTAAATAATGTATATCTGTTTTATGCAAAGAAATGTGAAATGCATTAATGATATCATAGACACTATACCAAGCATACTCCATACATCAATTCTAAATTTTAAAAATGTCTAACCAAAGCATTTATTCATAATATAAGTTGCTTATTTCTTCTAAATATTAAACTATATGATACATTCTGTCAAATTTGAATAGAAAATACAGTTTTCTGTAAAGAATTTAATTTAAAATTGAATGTCCACATGATGGTTCACAAGCATTTTTCAAACCTGATATCAGTTTTTCAATGAATATTGTAAATTATCATTTTTCCATTGAATATTTATGTTTTTTGTTGTGGATATTTTATATTTGGCAAAAACATTCAATAGCATATTATAACATTAATACTTTTTAATTTTCATAGTGAATTATTATAGTTATTATTATTTTCCCACAAGTAATAATTTACAAAATGGTTGAATACTTGAAAGCAGGGCCGACAGAAGGCAGTAAGCAAGATAAATAATGCATGAGACCACTGATACAAGAGAGATGCCAAAATGGTGCAAAATCAAGAATACATTTTTGTTATGTTTTGAAAATTAATTAATGCAACTTGATTCATTTTCCTACAAAATAAGGAAATATAAACATATTAAAATAAACAGTCAGTTCTTGAAATGCAATTTATCAATTATAACTTCCTACGGTTTGTTTTTCTATTATGGTATTCTCAGTTGTCTCCTTATACTGGGTTTACATGATCCGTATTTCACATTATGTTGCTATGTGATGTGAAAATAGAACAGTCCATTTTACTATTACTATCCATGCTGTTTATATACAGGATCCGCCAGTGAAGCGGGAAAATTTGAAAGTCCAATAATTCATTTCCTGCTCACGAG
>WUQG02118131.1:2805-25039 GCA_011317285.2 Androctonus mauritanicus | reverse complement strand
GAATACGAATTTAGATATAACTCCTCATATAACTCTAACTCTTCCAATAACTCGAGATGGTGAATACGGCCGTAAGTAAAGGTTTATAAATAACTTTAGTTTATTCAAACGTGTCCAGACTTGCTTGCACCTGTCGAAATATGAATTTAAAACTTCATGCTGGGACAAGAACAAGTGTGAACACATTTGAATACGTACAATATAACACACAGACATTATTTTCGGAATGACCTGATATATTTCAATATCTTTATTTTGACGTAGTATACTATATGTTGCATATAGATGCAAAACTGATAGTATGCACTTTTTAATATTAGAGTAAAAGTTGAAAAAAAAATAATAATAATATTCTCTTCTTTGTTCAAACTTTGATAAATGAACTATTTATTTACTTTATACGATAATATTTTATTGGATAGATTGTTTCTTGTAGGAAATGAAAATGAAGTAGAAATATCATAAATAAAATTTGACAAATGCGAGTTTTCTCGAAACGTTTTAGATAAGTTAGATTTACAATCAGACAATTTTGAATGATGGAAATTTTGGTATATAAATATTTTTTTCTGTATGGAGTTAGCTTTAAAATTTATTAAGTGGCCATGAATTTAATAGAAAGAGAAATAAGAAAAGGTGAATATACTTTTGGAAATAAACTCATAGAGCTACATTTTCAAAAATTGCAATCTTCGTGAAACTCTATATATATCGACTTTATATTAGAATAGAATAAAAATTATTCTCCTTGTGACATATCCAATCATCTAAAAATATATATTGATAGACTGTTACTAATGGTACTTTGCTAGAGACTACCATCGATCGTTGCTTCTAATTGAATGCAATATATGGATAACTTACGCCCTCTATTGCCTATAATATAAATTAAAAATAATCACAATTTATGTGGCATATGATTTATCTGTATATGCTCCTATAGCTTTTAGAACTTAACACAATAATTTATAAATTGATTTATATAATTTATAAAAATAAGTATATTGTAATTATATTTAAATATTATCCAAGTAGCATGCTCAATGCTGCTTGGGTAATATTTAAAACATAAATGCAATGATTCACCCATGAATCAAATCTGAAATTTATATCCAAGAAGAATAAATTAAGTCTATTGGAAATGATGTAAAATGAGAACAACAGAAATTTCTCAATCGATCTAACTTATGAGCTTTGAACTTACAGGGAATTTTTCAATGAATCTGCTTGGAAAATCCAGAAATCTTATATAAGCAATAATTTACAGTAATCTGTAAAAATATTTGAAAACTACATAGTAAAAATTCATCAATGGAATGACAACCATCACTGTAGTTCAATAAAGAATTTCTGGACAAAAATGAATATATGTAAATATATCCATTTTTGTCCGGATCAATTCTTGTCATATTTTATTTGGAATAGATAAAATTTTGGAATAATTCAAATTACTGTACTAACTAAAAGATAAATTATTTTTGATATTTATTCAAATATTGGAAACTTTGTACTATACTTTTGAAATGTTTGAGGAAACTGTTGAAATTTTTAAATTAACTGTGTCACTGTCTCCATCGAGTAACTATATCATTTTTTGATCTTTTCTAATTTTGGTTGTTCTTCGCTACATATCTTTTATTATATTCGTTTTAATCTTTTATTATATTTCCGAATTTCTTTATTGTTTATCTGAACATTTATTGATGTTAACATTTTTTTATTTTATTCAGTCGGACATACTTAATTATCAATTTTTAAAATTAAATTAAGAATAATAAAAAAATATCTAATTAATAATTTTGTTGAAATAATTTATATTTCATCTTATTCCATACTCTAAATTATCATTTTTTCATATCTTTTTAATTATTTTTGCATGATTAATTTTATCCAAAAAATAAAAGAATTTTTTCTAAACGATTTTTTGGACGGATGGATGCATTGTAAAGCTTTAGTTTACCATTCTGGAGGACCTGGATCTCACACCTCCAGTTTTTCTGGAGGGATCTGGGCTGAGTATGTTGAAACTGGTTGAACCCCATTCTTCAATCATCTGATTGATTCCATTATGGGTGTTGACCAGTCTGTGATGGGCTTTATAAGTGACCGCCGTTAAATACAGAATATTTCTTGTAAGATATGGCAGCTTAACCAAACTATCCTAAACTGATCTAAACGAATTTTTTCATATATTAAGAACAAGTAATCCAAATATTCCTCGTTATTCGACTCCTGTATTTATGACCAACTCGAACTTACGACGGCGCTGTCATCGATAAATTCTACTCTTGGTCAGTGCAATTGACCTGAGTTGATTCTCCGACCAAATGATCGGATATTGAGAAAGCTTACATTTTTGTATCTGATTCTTGTAGTTTTGTGTTATTTATGTTTATTGAGTTAACATACAGATGAGGTTAAATTAATTTGGTTAAGCCTTCATATCCTCATGGGATATTCTTTACCTGTCGGCGGATCCTTTTTAGTTTGGTCAACAAATGATGCCACTTTCCACTCAGTAAGAGTACTAAGTGGCGGGGCGAAACAAGCCCTTCCACAGGCTGCCCACCCTTGCGGAGGGGTCAGCAGGATTGTGGAGGACGGGGATCGACGGGCCGTGCCCGAACCCCATGATAAATATTTTCAGAGACTCGAGACTCGAACCCGGGTCCTCTAGAGTGGAAAGCCTCAGCGTTTCCACGCGGCCAATCCGGCCGACAGGTGATTTAGGTTAGATTAATATAGTTAAGCCGCCATATCGCAAAAGAGATATAATTTATATGGCTGCGACAACTTCTGGAACCCATTTGGCATTTATAATACCAGATGGGTTAATTTATAACTCATTTCTGGCATTTATAATAAAGTCACATGATTGATTCATCTATCTTTACTAATTTGTTTTATCAATATAACAACATTTAAAGTATTCTTTTATTAATATATTCTTATTTTCATTCTTATATATATCAAACAATTCCTCTTTAATTAAACAGAAGTTTTTGAAAAAATTCAAGCAACATTTTAATTTACTAATTTTTGAACACTGGGAGTAGCAATTCATGAAAAATGAGCCATAAAACATAATATAATACTAATCAAACATATTTATTATAATTCTGCCTGCAAAGGAATACAAAAAATTTATATAGTGTATTTTTTTAAAATAAATTTTCGATTTTATTCACAAAATTCCATCTCGAAACCGAAGACATTTCTCAGGAACTTAAAAAAAAAAAAAAAAAAATTCAAAATATTTCTGAAGCCAGTCGAACATTCATCTGCTTCCCTATATTCAAAAAAGGATGGAGGGCATCATAACAGAACTATATATATATATATATATATGCATGTATATCAGGGGTATTCAACCGGTCGATCGCGGAGCGATTGTTGGTCGATCTCTTGTTTATTCTTTCTTATAAATTTAATTAAAACTGTAAACATAATAATTTATTTATCATTATTTTTTAATTCTCTTTAAGTATATTGCTACTGTTTGTTTATTTTTGGTTAAAATTGTCAAATCAATAATTTTCTTATCATTTGGAAGTATACATATGAAAAGTCTCCAATATTAACTGATATTGCGCAAAAAATCCTGTTGTGTTTCGGATCGATATACTTGTCAGAATCCGCTTTTTCAAATATCAACGTCATAAAAAATCAAGAAACCAAATTACAAATGATCTTTTTGATGATTGTCCACCATTGGCCACTTCTTCATATCAACCTGACTATGAAAATATTGCCAGCTCCAAATAATGCCAAATTTCACATTAACTTTTTTTTTTTAATCAACTAGCATCTCTTGTAACTTATGAGTTTATAATCAATCTCTTGTTTTTTTTCTAACTTTGATTTCCAAAATAAAAAAAAATAAATATTTTATTTCAATATATTTGTTGAATTAAAATAATTAAAAGTAATAAATAGTTTTAATTTCTTTAAAATTTTTAGGACTGGGAGAGTGAGTCTTCCGAAATGAATGAGCGCATTTAACTGCATAGTTGTATCTAATCAAATATTCAGGTTGGCTCTCTTATATAGATCACTTCCCCCAACCCAAGGAGTTTGCTCCTTGGGTGGGGGGAACATGATCTATATAAGAGAGTAGATCGACGAATAACTTAGTATAGCAAAGTAGCTCGGATAACAAAAAAAAGATTGAACACTACTGATATATATCATCGATATATATAGCCTATACACATACTAATATACTCGTATATAACGTACTGAATATATGTAATTAAAACTTCGATTTTACTACTATAAAATTAAATCTATACGTATATATAAAAAATTTAAACATTTCTTTATTGATTTTTCAATGAAGATTTTTCGAAAAATTTCAAGATTGTTTGTTTTACTCCAAGGCTATCATAAAAAAAACCAAGACTTCGCTATTTATTTTAGAAAATTTATTTATGATCGCATCATTTCTATTTTATAAAATATATTTACTGTATAAAATATTAAATTATAAATATATATAACATAAGTTTCACATATTTCATATTTAAATATATATATAATTGTATAATTTTATAAGAATGAAAAAAAATTAAAAAAGCAATAATAAAATTACTTGATAAGCAATTCATATATTTCCACACACACACACACACACACACACACACAAACACACAAACACACAAACACACAAACACACAAACACAAACAAACAAACAAACAACACACACACACACACAAACAACACACACAAACAACACACTTTCGTATATTTTCTACATACATTTATTATTTCTTCGTATTCTATATGCATATTTTAATATATTATTAATAGTTTTAATTATATGTTTAATAAAATTAACCTATTGAGTTAAATCAATCTTCAATTAAAAAAATTTTCTTATTTATCAGTATTTATCAGGTTTTACGTAAGTCAAACTTTATAAGTTTCTTTTTATATTAAGTACACATTTTTCGTTAAATAATACAAAACACTGTTTGATTTTAATTATAAGATAAACATAACTCTCAGAATAATAACTGAATATCTAGTTTTTTCTACGTATTAATGCTTCATTTTACGATTAAAAATATATATATTTGCCTGCAGTGAAAGTTTGTTTAAAATTTTTTAGTATTAAGATAAATAGAAAGTTTAATTATTATAACATTAATAAATAAATAAGTAAATATATAAATATATATATATATATATATATATATACTTTATATAAAGTAAACAAATCAGTTTATTTCGTGTGAATAATGAACGAATGGTTTTTTATTAATAGTAATAATTTAATAATAAATAATTTAAACTAATAAAAATAATAAATGATGATGGAATATTTTATTTTTCGTCAGCTATTTTTAATCTTTAACTTCGATCTGTTTTATTAAAACTTTGTGATGTTGCTGTTTCCATTAAACATAGTTTTTATGGGGTTAACCTTGTAAAAGTAGAGAATTAAAAAGTTTGAAAGAAATAAAAGATTAGTTCCAATTAACAGCCAAAAATAAACTTTTAATGGTTTACAATTTCGTCAGATTTATCAGTAGTGTAATAGCATTATAAGTTTCTTTAAAACAAAAATAATTAGTAAATAATAAATTTAATTTAAAAAATATTAAATTTATTAATATTGCTATATATAATATAACTTTATTATAAATACGGACAATTTAATTTGTTTTTATAGTTATTTTTGTAGCAAAAATATTTCAATAAAATAATCTGAAAATATTATAATTAGCAATCATTTAAAATATTAAAATGTTAGTATTTTTTAAAAATTATTCATCGTGCATAAATATTATATTGAATTTAAAAAATTCTTAACTAAATTTTACAAATTCATAATCACTTTTCTGTTTATCTCCAAAGAATCCATTCACAAAATATTTTAAACCAGAGTGAACAAATCACATGAAGAAATTCTTCAATGTGATTTGTTCACTCACATTTATTCACTTTTATTCTTAATGATCACTGAAGAATATTGAAATTTCTTATTATATCATCCTACTAATTTTAAATTTTTTATGTAATTCATTAGAAAAATTATTTCAGTTTAAAATTTTAAGAAATTATCATCTTAGAAATGATTTATTTCATCTTAATGAAATATCATTTTAAAAAACTTAAGTTAAAAAAAAAAGAAAGAAAAGATGGCATTAACAGCTTTATATATTTTTTTCCTTTTCAAATAAATTAAGAACTTAATGGCATTTACTAATTACTTCATTTGCCTCTTCATTAATGAAATTATATTATTTGAAGACATTTTTGTGAAAGGAAAAAAAATAGCACTAGTACAGCATTTTTATCTTTTTCCTTTTCAAACAAATTAAAGCACCAAATGACATTTACTAATTACTTATACCTTTTTTTTTTTTCCTTAATTTTGAATGTCAGTCGATGTTTTCAATACAGAATGCTATTTACAAACTGTTTTTCAAGAAATACTAAAACTATTTAAGTTTATTTAAACATGTATAATATCTAAATTACTGATTCTCAAAGTGATATTAATTTACAGAAATTAATTAAGAGCTTCAGTGTATTATATGACAAGATATGTCATCGTTACTATAAGTGAATTATTTTTATCATTAAACGCACGCAATAAACTGAGGAAGGGGAAAAAGAGTGAAATTTTTCAATAGCTATTTTACTTTCTGAATAAAAATTTATCTGAATATTAGTTTCAGAAAATTTGTATTCCACCAAAGAATATCATATACATATATATATATATTTTTCCTTTTCAGTAGGTCGAGATAATGTCATTTATTACATGTCCCTCAGTATCATCTGCATTAAAAAAGAAAAAATTATTATTTCAAAATTTATAACTTCGAAATTTATAATCTTGAAGAAATAACATTTTTATATCATGCATTATTCAAATATTGAAATTTTTGTAATATTTTATATTTAGAAAAACTTTAATACAAAGTTTAAAAAGTAAATAATTTAAATGATCAGCCATAATTAGCATTTTTATTACATGAAAATACGCTTCAAGTCCTTCTATTAGAATTACTATTTTTATCACTTTTTTATATGAAATAATTTAATCATCATCATTATGTTTTAAATTAAATTAAGCAGCCTATATTTTTATAATAATATAACTCTTCAAACTAAACACCATTTTCTAATTATAAGCAGTGAATCAAAAAATAAATAAATAATTTTTTTTGAGTGCATAAAATACACTTTAAAATCGTTATATGTGAAATATAATATAATATATCATTGCAAATATTTAAAAATTTCAGATGTTTAAAAATATGCAATCAAAAATGGAAAAAATAAAAAATACAGTTTCAAGACGAAACTAAATGGAATTAGAAAAAAAGTAATTATTTAAATTTTTGTTGTTGAGATTTAAATGAACAATAATTAGCCTAATTATCATATTTCGATAAAATTAAAACACGAAACTTAGATTCATATTTATTTTATTTAAATATTATTTATTGAACGATGAACATTTAAAAATATTAACTAAACTCATTTATCATTTTTAATCTTTATTTTTCATAATTTGATGAAGGATGATATATTTTAATACAAGAATAAACAATAGAAAGTGTCGAATTTATTAATTATCTAAGAATATTTTATATGGTCCCATATTTTCGATACTTTCAGTATGACGATTTTGTTTTACTTAACATGGTAAATTTAATTTCATACTTAGTTTTCTCATCTTTTTTTTTATCAAGTTTTCGGATTAATAAGAGTTACAAAGAAATTCTTTGGACATACTTTCTAACGTAATAAATGTCTCTGTTTCAAGTAAGATGTCTCCTTATTCCCATAAATATGAAACGGAATGCCAAATAGTCCCTTTTTTCGACATTATTATTTTATTTAAAACTGACACAAATTTAGATACAATTCTAGAACTTTGTGCAATAGTATAAATTTGGTGCCATTCAGTAGATCATGCAATGCTGATTTAAGTTTTCTCAGAGGACTAGTGATAAATTCACTTTTTTAGATTTGTGTTGTTGTGATTTCGCTATGCCATTTCCGCTTTTCCGATCATTTGTTCCTGAATGGTTTCATAAATTATGACATAATTTTAATAAATTATGACATAATTTTAATAAATTATTTCTCTCGTAACAGTGATGCAAATTGATGATCTTAATAAAGTAAATAGATAATGTCATCTATCAACAAAATATTATCATTTCTAGAAAGAAAAATAGTTTATACTGATTTTGAGCAGGTGATTTATAATAATTTTGCAAAAATAGAAATAATGTTATAAATAAAAAATTATAGGCAGATTTATATACTTAAAAATGTAAATGATTAAAGAACTGGACGTCTATGAAGTAGTTTCCAAATTATAGTACTGCATACGATTTAAAAAAAAAAAAAAAATTTAACTCAACGGAGCAATGATTTTTCACTTTTAACATATCAGGATTTTTTCGTGTGGTGTTTTAGTTGCTTTTCACTGTAAATATTAAGCAGTTAGGCATTCCATTGCCCACTATGGGGACTACCCACACTTGAGGTCAGTTGTCAGGTAGAGAATGGAGTTCAAAGAATCGGACCGGATCTCTTTTAAAGAAAAACAAGGTATAGGATCTGCGAATTGAACTCTGATCCTCCAGAGTTGAAGCACAACACGCCTTCAATCCCATTCTTCAATCCTGACATGCATGCGGCCATCCGGCCGACAGCATGTTAGGATTGGAGTTGCTTCTTTTAAGTTTATAGGCGAAGTTTTCTTGTAAGTTTATGTTTGGAAAAACATTAAAAAGCGAAATAGTCCAAAATCTTTACAGGTCATTCTCACTTACTGTGGGAATGACCTGTAAAGATTTTGGACTATTTCGCTTCTTACAGTAAGTGGATCATACACAGTAAAAAGATCGGAACAATGAACAGGACTCGGATTCTTGAAAAGACTGGATGCGCATGATCCAGATTCAATTTCGGATACCACAAATAAAGTACAACAAATTTTCACTCAGCCATGTACAATGGTTAGATGAAAATTTCCTGGAACTACACTTCCAGATTTCCACTTGTCCTGTTGCTTTCCTTCTTTTTGGATTTCATATGGAAAGCATCGAAAAATGGAATTTTTAAAGTCCGAATTTTGAATTTCGTTAAACCATTTTTTAAAGATTGATTTTCAGTTTTTCTATTAAAAGAAGGTTTTTATCATAAATGGATATTTTAATTACTGATAATATTGCTCATATTGATATCTTTCTGTTGTCATATTGCTAATAAATATTAACATGAAGTATTAAAATTTTAAAGTGAACTCTGCTGTCGAATTTGTGCTGTGTAAAAAAATGAACGATTTAGTTGAATTATAAAATGGTCAGGAGACAAGCAAAATATTAGCATAGATACTCATAAATACTTATAATAAGAATGTATGAATAGATTTTTAAGATTTATTTTTTATTATATTTTAATTGTATCCGCAGATTAATTACATGCATATATTCATGTTGATACTAAAAAAATTATATTTATTTAATATTATATTTATGCCGATACATTGCAGATCTTTTTAACCCATAAATTTTTGTAATATTTAATATTGATTTTGCATAAAACAAAGAAGTTTGTAATTTTATGTAAAATTAAACGATTATATTATATTTCCAATCTTTTAATTTTCCAACATAGTTCCAGAACTTCATTCATTATATTTTTCATTGAACTGTACATAGTTTTAAATTAAAATAGATTCCTTCTCAGTTCTTTATATTGTAAATATTAAAATATAAAAAATTATTTTAATATTTATAGTATAAACTTATTAGTAAAGTATAAAGTTTATTTACAGTATAAAGTTCTGATGATAAATTCACAGAAAAAAATTTTCTTTGAATTTATTATCAAAACTTATTTTCTCTTTTATAATTTTACAAAATCCATTTGATTTTTTTTTCCTACTTTCTGAATTCAATTTTTTCAGACTTGTTTATCGGACAGAGCTTCATTTAATTTAGATTTTCACCGATAAATTTAAAAATTTTTTAAATATGGTTGTTTTCTTTATTTTATACGACAGTTCTTGAAATTTATTTAGCTTCTTATCTATATTGAAACGGATACATAACGAGAGTCTGTTTTGCCCACATGTCCAAAAGTGATAACTTCCCCCCCTCTTTCTAGCAGAAACTAAAAATAGTTATAAACTAACTTAGGATGCAATATTTAAATATTAATGTACTGCATTTAAATAATATAATTTAGGTTGTTAATTTAAAACGATTCATCTTCGTTATAATGTTAAATTCATAAAACACCGAATGTTTTTTAATAATTACAATAATAATAATAATAATAATAATAATCATATATAATAAAAGAATAATCATGTGAAATCTATGTTTCTGCGGATGTGCGAACTCACGGGACCGGAAATGCTGCCATTACTATTTTCTGTTGCTTCGAATCTTTAATTGCGTCTTTTAGAAAACTAAATCCCAATTTCATTATAAATTTTGTTTTAAATTATCATAATTTACTTCCTATTTATGTTTGTACACTTTTTTTTTGTTATATGACTTCAATTTTTGGCTTTTTCGATGGAAAAATTTTGGCTGTTCCGAGCCTGAGGATTCAGTTAGCATTCGACGCGCCGAAACTACATAAACATTGCATTTAAATAATATTTCATTTATATCAAAAATTACAATTATTTAAAATAATAATAATAATAATAATAATAATAATTAGTATCTTAAGTCTGTAAGAGCCAATGCATGTGCTTTCTTTATCTATTTTCTTTTTTATTATGGACGACAGGCTATGGTTGTATACAAGATTCAACAGCAGAATCTCAAATTTGACAGTAAGAAAAAAAGTTTCTTTTTTGAAGTATTTGGGAACGTAGTGGCCAATGGCTAACTAATAATAATATAAAAAGTTGATGTATCTGGTATCAATCTATAATTATGTATGTCAATGTTAAATATTGTTTTGATATCTAAACATGATTAAAAATAAATTATGCTGTCTTGCATATTTTTTAAGTAAAAAAAGTAGATATGAATGGAACTTTTAATGTTACAAATCCATTTAAATATTTAGAATTTTTAACTTACTTCTTCTTATAAACCAATATTAGGATATTCTATTTTTATACTTTCAAAACAAAATATTAAATGATAAAAGTAGAAAATTTATTAAAAACTTAATTTTTGTATAATTATTAATTTTTTAAAATATAATAACTAATTCATAAAAAAAAAGTATTTATTGGTCCAAACAGGATTGTTGCTAATTATTTTTATAAATAGTTAAATAGGAGAATATAGATGAATCACACTTATTCCCATCTTGATAAATTTTGACAGACTAAATTTAAATAGAAAACGTGACTTCTTTGTCCAACATAGATTTGATAAATTAAAATTGCTATTTTGTTATAACAATCATTCTAAAATTAATTTCCTGGTTGAACTTCCATTCTAAACCATATTACATTCTCGAGAAAGATTTATAACAATTTAATTCCAAAAATCGGAATGATGCAGGAGATGGAAGTCAACCAAATAGTAATAAAATCAATCAGAATACTTTCTAAAGTGATGTAAAATAGCTTAATCGAAATTCTTGAACAATAAATTATCTATTTATAAATTTATTTACTGATCAAAAATAATTAAATAATTAGAACAGCAGAAAAATTGTTTGGTTAATTCTTACTTTTTCTAACGACGAAATGAATTCAAATTTTAAAATTTAACTCAAGGAATTACATAATTTCAATTAAAAATTGATTTTCAATGTTTTTTCTAATTTGTTTCCTCATCTGTTTGTTAATTCATTTAAAAAATTCGTTAAGAAGTTCTATGAATGCATATTAAATATTGTTTAATTACAATAGACTCCCTTTTATCCGGTATCTTGCTTTAACCGGCCTCTGCATTAATCGATCACATTCATGTCGAGCTATAAGCAGAAATAAAAACAAAAAAATTGAATAAGTTATTCGGATGGAATAAAAGTGCTTGAAATTGCCGTAAGATATATCGAACAGCAAGATAATTTGTTTGCTATTGGTATAATTACTATCAAATATTGACGTGAATTTGTTTCAAAAACGAATTTAAATCTCAATGATAGATAAAAAAAATTCGTAATCTTCATTTAAGTAAATGTTATTTAGATAAAATTTATAGATTGTAAATTAAATAATGAACGATCGACCGGTTAATCCGAAAACACATGCAAAAATATCATTTACAGGTTGTAAATTAAATTAATTTAATTTAATTTACAACCTGTAAATGATATTTTGCATTTGTTTTCAGATTAACCGGCCGTTCGTTTATCTGATTAAAAAAAAAAAAAATTAAAAAAATCTGAGCCCATAGGAACGGTTAATAGGGACTCAATCTATTTTAGTTGATAAATCTTAAATTATGTCGAGTACACATCTGTTTTTTTAATGACTTTTCTTTATTAAAAATCTAAATATTGAAAACTAATGATTATAGAAGAAAAAACAGTTTTAAATTTGATTTATTTGATAATTATTTCCATAAAACGAATGATTAGTATCGTTATTTTCACTCCTAAACAATATACAATAATTATTATCATTATATTATTAATATTCGAACGTAGGTGATGGCTAGATGTCCCTTTTTCGATTGAACTACTGCACCGATTTCTATAAATAGAAAGGTCTAATTTTTAGAAAGTTCTGATTTTTAGATGTCGGCGACAGCGAAAATTATTTGTTGTTATTAATAATTTAAAAATTAAAGAATAAAAATTGCATTGAGACTGTATTTCCTCTAAAAATACAGAATTCACAGATGGCGTTGTAACATAATAATGGACGCCATTTTACGATTCCGTCTTAGATTTCCTACACGAGTTCGGAGATATTTTTCGTCGTTATATACAGTATTATAAGATTAAATCACAAGATTATTTTTCCGCTCATTTATATGAACGGGTAATTTCTAATATTATATAGTGTTGTTCAAATGTAAGAAAAATATTAAGTAACACTCACTTGTCAGAGTAAATCAATTATTATATAAATATCAAAAGAAACTTCAGCAAATAAAAATACTGTAATTTACTTAATGATGATTTTATTTTTATTTTTTCGTATTTAATGATACGTAACAATCTTAACAAACAAATCTTAAAAGTATAATAAAAATACAAACATTATCATTTATTCGATGAAGAAAACATTTCAAAATTTTTCAATATAACATCGTATGAATTATATTATTATAAAAGTAATTAGATTCAATGCCATGTCAATCTCTTGTTGAAAATATATACAGTATACATACGCAGACTTTAAGCAAGATTACATTTAGCATTTTAATAAAACAGGAGTAGGAACATTGTCATTCTTAAATTTATTTACACGTTCAAGCTAGAATCACGTAAAACTGAAAAAGCTATAGTGACTGAATCGAAAGCATTTCTACTTAAATAAAAGTTTTTAAATACAGATACTCTTCTAGTAGTACGAATGTTCTTAACACTTTAGTTAAGAACATTCGTACTTACGAACGTAAAATTTTATTTTTAAATTTCACGAAATTTCAAAAACTCTTCCATAATTTCGTGAAATATGAAAGAAAAATTTTTTAGCAACCTTTATAATATAAAATTAAGTTAACATATAACGGAAGTATTTCAAGTTGGTGGCGATTATACCAAAAATTCCTCGCTTTATATTCGGAAAATTATTTATTTTATTATCATCATATATTCTATTATTTATGAATTATTATTTTCATTAAAATTTCTAAAATAAGAAACTTTTAATTGGTCCAATTGTGAAATACATTAAAATATACAGTATATAAAATTATTTCAGTACATTTTGAGAAAAATAACAGCAGTATCTAAGTTACGAATAACCCGATTTACAAACAAAACTTACGCACGAATTACGTTCGTAACTAGAGAAGCAATTGTATAATTCTATCTAGATGCTATATATTTTTTATTAAAAAAGTTTATTGTTCGCAAGTTATTTTCAAGAAATTTTCATTGGAGGCGTAGAGAGATTGCATTGGATTTCTCGTGTGGAGAGAGATGATTGCATTATCACTATTGCCAGTGAAAATAATATGTAGTATTTTCAAATATTTTATAATAATAATTTCTTATAAAATATTTTTGATGGTCGCATCTTATCCACTGGGTGATGATAATTAAAAAAGAGGTTTATTATTTCGTATTGCAGCTAAGTAATAAAGAAAAATTTTTAAGAAGGACAGTACTGAATTTTAAGCAAATAATGGAAATAATAATGTAAATAGGATTTGCAAAAGTTTTTATGTATATATTTCAATGATTATTATTTAAATATCTTAAAATCAACTGTGTTGCATCAATTTTATTAAAATTAACGATAAAATAAAAGTTAATAATATTAAATTAATAATAACAATCATAGCTAATCTGTTTACATTATTAAAATAATGTACAGTGTAGTATTTGTTTTAAAAATTTAATTCAAGTGAATAAATTGAAAAGTTAGTTTCAATAATGTATAACTCACTACTTTAAAAAATAATATACTGTAAAGAAAACCTTTTTAAAACTCTTGAAAGTCAGAAAAATCAAGAAAACTATTTATTTTAGTATAAGATATTAATAAAGATGATTATTTTAGTATTAATATAATTAAATTTTTTGCTATTTGTTATAAAAAAGGAATTTTTGTATATTTTAAATATCCATTTAAAATTATTTTTCATTTATAAAATCATTTATTGTTTATGAGGGAGAAAGGAATAAATAAAATTATACATCATTTTTTTATGGCAAAATAGAGAAAAAAGATGAAAAATCTAAGAGGTAACATATCATGTAATGGTAACCGCATATTTGTATGTATTTTTATAAATACTATATATTTTTTTTGAAAAATGATCTTTTATATTTTTCTCATTAATGTACTAGAAAATGTTTAGAATTTTTTGAATTGGTAGATAACATTCTCCATTTATCTTATTTAACATTTTATGTAGCCATCAGAAATACTTTTGTTATAATTTTTAATATAATTTCTGAAAGAAAACAAGGCTTGAGATAACAGTTCTGTCAATATCTACTTTATTTAAACAATAAAAAGTAAATAAATCCACCACTGTTACTCTTGAACTAATTAATATATTTTCATGAAATTTGGTAGTAGTAGTTTTGCCATGGAAAATAAGCTCGATGCACAATATTTTACCATCTAGCATCTACCATTTTAAAAATAGCGAAGTTCTTTTAACTAATTATCAGAAAGCAAAGACATTTAATATATCCTGATAATGCATCAATTAATCCTTTTTAACTATTTAATAATGGCGAATGTTCAAACTTCAAAGGTTTCTCCATAACTTTCGAACAATTTAACTGATTTTTCATAAAATTTAGCAAGATGAACAGGTTATTAAAGTAGAATTTAAGATAAGATTAATTAATTTTATAGTTTCATCCGTTTAAAAATTAAGGACTGATGTTTCTTTGTTATAACTGTGAAACGTTTCTATAACAATTATGAAACTATAGTATTTAGGAGATTTTTTAATGATTTTCAATATGTAGCTTATGTTATATTTTAATCTTTTATCGTATCATTAATCATTCCCAAATTAAAGGACATGCAGTATTCGGAAAGTAAGCGAATAGTTCTTTCCAAAACTGCTTGTTATTCTTAACGATAGATGAAGTCAAGGTTGATATAAATTTATTGATTTTTCATTTTAAGAAGGCAAATGTCAGAATCACGACAAAATCATTCTAAATTAACAGTTCTGTATGTTAATAATGGTGAAGCAGTGGCCCAAAAAAATTTATAAATATAGCGTTTATAAATTATATTAAAATTTTATTCCTAATATATTATTTCTATTCTTAAAAACTTAAGAACTTTTATAAACTTATCTAGGCCTACTTTATTTTAAACAATAAAGAGTAAATAAAAATTATCAATCATGTAAGGATTCCGCAACATATATAGACTGGTGTCTTGAGGGTCTTATCATTTAATGATCTTTCTTCTGATACCAGTGTGAGGTTCTAGCGGATGGCCGATATAAAAATGTGTATCGATAAATTTTAGGGTATTTTTGAACAAGGGTCGCGAGTAAGTGACGCAGGGATCCAGGATAGAAGAATTGATTCGGAAACGCATATAAAACAAATAACATAAATATATATTATTTGTTTTATATACGTTTCCGAATTGTTTTATATGCGTTTCCGAATCAAACAAGAAATAAAACATAATATTAACATATTTCCTTCGAGAGAGTTATTTGACGCGAGAGATCATAACTGAGAGAGAGAGAGAGTAAAAGAAATATATTTCAACTCTTCATTATTCTTTGTCTTCATTCCCTAATCCTCGTCGGACGTCCACCGACAAGATGGGACACGGAATCACTCTTCTCTGCTACATTTTTCCCACCTTCTGTTCAGAGTCTCAGAGTCAAGAGTCAGAGACTAACTTACTGTGTGTTGGCCTATTTCTGTCCCGAATAAAACTTACTGATTTTTTCTTTCACCTTTTCCCCGGGGAAAGATGATTTCTTGTGTTATCCTTTTTTTATTCTTTTTTTGTCTTTTCAGACACCTACTTGTAACGCAACACTTTGTTTGATCATATATATTCTATCGTTTATTATTATTTCTTTATGTTGTGGAGACAAGGTTCTCCGGGCCGGGTAGTGCGATATTTTTATCATTTGTTTTCTTTTTAAGATGTCACTCCATTCAAATTCCTTTCATAATTTTCGATGAGGCGGGGAGTGACAGTTTGCATCCGACTCGAATTCTGGGTCTCCACAATCAACATACTTATCTTGGTATCGCTTTTACCTAGATTTCAATTAATATCGTTGTCATCATCAATCTTCAAACAAAGTCAAAATTAAATTCAGCAAACTTCTATCTGAAGTTTTGAAAATATAATTTATAAATTTATAAGATAAACTAATTAAAACACTTTATTCTAGACTTTTTGATTCAATTTTCTTAATTCTATATTCGTGCAGTTTCTGTTTGGGATTCAATTTTCATATCTCAATCTGTAATCCATATATAATTATTGTTTAGACTTTAATAAAATTTTATTACCAAGAACTAAGAAGTAAAGAACTACATTACCAAACTTGATTTTCATATTCCTCATTTAGCCATTAATAATTTACATAGAATCTTCGATTCTCTTCTAAGATCATTTCTATCTCTTCCAAAAAGTTTTTTTTTTTTTTTTGTCAGAAATGCACTTTCCATTACTATTTTATCTCATTCTAAAAATTACAAAAATTTTTCAAAATGATATACTAGGCCCTATACCAACATCATTTTCATTCTCAATGACTTATTATATTTTTGATGATAAATCAATCTTCCTTAATCTTCAGATTATAAACTCTACCATCCTTCAAGACTTGATCTATTTTTCAAACTCTTCATATCATCTTTGGGTAGCAACATCCAATTTCTGTAAACAATCATCAACTATATCTAGTAATTAATCTTAAATATGGCCGTCTCACATGATAGACTCAACAAACATGCATTCTGTTTGAAGATATAATCATTTTTTGACGAATCTATAAAGTGTAGAATATAAAATAATTCAACTATTGATATCAACCATATCCTTAAATAAAAATCTACATTTTCTATTAAAAACATATTAACTATTCAGTTTTTCCAATTCTTTCCAAAAATGCATTCTTTCAGTTAAAATTTATATTAAAAATTATAATAATAAATTATAATCCTATATTTCTACCAATATTATTTAATTTTTAAAATAATTGCTAGTATTTTTATAAGTTTACCAACTAGTGTGTCTATCAGTGCAGCATATGCAATACTTAAATGCAATTAATTTATTCATAACCCATTTAGAAATAATATCCTAATTATATTATTAGTAAAATACAGATAAGATAGATGTTAACCTTTGCCTTAACACTTAGCACCATCTAGTGACATTTAATGTTATCGAAATATATATATATATATATAAATATAAACTCATAGAAATGTTTTATGAAAAATATGACAAGATAGACAGATGGCTACATGAATGATGAACAATATTCCGTATCACAATGATGTATATTTATCTATTAGATTTAAAATGAATAAGCTATATACATGCAAACATACATACATATAATCTGCATTTTATCAATTATATCTATAGTAACATGCTTACTACTATCACATGAAAAGAGAGAAAATATACTTTCTGGATTGTGTCTAAATTAATAACAAAATGGGAAGTATTAAATCTGGAATCTCTAATTATCTTCGAATACATAAGTAAGAGAAAATTTCTAGAAATAAAATTTTAAAATTAGAAATTTTATATATGTAATAATCAATTTGAGAATTTTTATCTCCATTAAATAATCTGTTTACTATAATTTCGTTGGAAATAACATTCGGTGGTGATATATATATATTTCAATTTTAAAATTACTTTTCCGCAATATAATTTTTATACGGAATAATAACGAGCAATAAAAATTTAATCAGTTTTACGATGTAGCAGTTAAAGTGATGAAATTTATTGCCTCGATTATTTAAAAGCTGTAATAATGCTGTCGCGATTTTCGGGAATTTCCTTCGAGGTTTATTTTTACAACAATTCAGCTATATATTAAAATTGTAAAAAGAATTGCATCGGGAATATTAAAGAAAATCCTTTATTATTCGGTGTTAAAGACGTTAATGCTCTTTATTGTTGTTTAGTTTTTTTTTTTTTTATTCCTTTTTAGAATTGCAAATTTTACGAGTAAAGTTATTGATAATTTAAATTACAATTGATGAAAATTTTAAATGTATAATTTTTTAAACTTTCTGAATTTTATATATTCGAATCTGTTAATTAAACAGTTCGAAATTTATTTATCTGATATGTATAAATGGTTGTGCTGAATCAGGGCCGGTTCTAATAGGTGTGCAAGACGTGCGTGCGTGCATGCAGGCGGCCAATGGAATAAATTCGATATAGCCTATACTTAATTTTAAAATATTTTAATTTAATAATAATCGGTGACGAAATAGGAACGTAACATTGTTAAAATTTATAGCGGTGGTAACTTTGAAATATCTTCTCAGGTGTTTCATATCTCTATCTCTTTAAAAACCTCATTCAACAAGGAATGCTCATTCATTGAATAACTTGACGTCGTCATTTCCAAATTTATTCATAGCTTTGAGAATTTTTCTTACATTACCCGTTAGTGTAGATCAGGTGTAAGGTGTTTTTCGAAACTATTTTTAAATATGTTTTAACTTCCTTATAAAAAAACATGTTTAAAAGCATCAATGACCCAAGATTGGTTTAGTGATTTAGGATTGCTAGCAATAGAAAAAGATTTATCTGAAAAATTAGACATATCTAGATTTTGCGTCATATAAACGTTTACATACAAATTTAGTACGCTTTAATAGTTTTACTATCTGCTATTTCGATATTTTTATTGTCTTAAAGTGTGAGGTTTATGTCTAAGATTATAATTCATTCAATAATGTTTTTTAATTAATAAAAAATATGCATATTCCTAATTTAAATGTTTACATATATTGCGCATAGTTATAAAATAAGCTGATTTCTTTAACAAGTATTGATAAGAAAATCGGGTCTTGTTTATTTTTTGCAAATACTGTACTTACAAATTGATATTTTCAGCATAAACAATAAATATCGTGCATGTATATGTTCTTAATATTTCACTATATTAAATTTAAAAAAAGGTTCCAAAAGATTATATTAGCTTGTAAGTTATTGTTCAATAACATTTTCACGTTTATTTTGATTTTATTTTGGAATTTGTTTCTCAATTTTTTTTTATCTGTGGCTATTTATAGTATTTTGCATTTTATAAACAGTTACGACTCTTTTTCTTATTTTGAAATTACTTACTCTTTATCGGTTTTCGCTTTTTTTTTTTTTTTTTTAACCTTTTAAAATTTTTGAGCTTTGTCCTTTTTTTTTCCAATTCATTTTTTTCATTTCATTAATTGCGAGTTTTAATGATATTAACTGATTTTATTTTTCTTTCTTATTTTCTTTTTTTAATTTTGCATTACAGATTAATTTCCTTTCTATCTTTATTTGTCAATTTTATATTTCAATAGTTTTGTCTGATTTCAATGATTGTAAATTTTCTCATTATTAGATATCAGTTTTTGCATGTTTCTTTTTCTCACAAATAAAAAATTTTGATTTACGACATAAGAAAAAAAAAATACAAACATGATTTTATTTTCTTCTTGTATGGTTACTTTGTTGTTACTCTTTTCCACATATTTCTTTTCTTTTGTTATGCGAATTCAGCGAATACTGCCAAGCAATTTATATTTATTCTCATGATAGTACTTGAGAAGCCTTCTATTTGATTTTTTTTTAATAATATTTACATATCTAAAGTGATATCATCTGGTTATCGTTGTTATCTCCATTCGAAGATTCTTTCTTTTTACTTGTGATATGCATATAAGAAAGTTTAAGTTAGATAAACTAATAAACTTCTTATCTTTCTTTACCCTTCTAATATATATGAGTGACATGGAATGAGAGGATGAATATTTTCACGTTGCTTTCCAATTTAACTTTTCCCACGCACAATAGTTTTAAACTCAACATTTGCATGCAAAATTTATAAGCTTGGATATTACTTTACGTTTTATATACATGTATTGGAATTCTCTTAATATTCTCATTAAATGAAAAGAATTCACCTGTCAGCTGGCAGTAAAATGATGTTACATTAAATTGATTGATGTAACGAAAATAACAGAATAACAGAAGATTTCTTTCTTCTGTTATTCTGTTATTGAAGTTTTTAATTGAAGATTTTAGATATGAGGAATAAAATTATTTTTTAATTTATATATTATTAATATCTCATAAATAACTTAATGGTTTTTAATAGCGTAAACATTTACAATTTTAAACAAAATTAATTGACAAGTGACAAAGTTATATAGTACTGTATAGACATAAATTTAAATATTTAAAATATCTATTTATGGATGGATAAGATTCGATTGAATAAAATTCAATTAAGCATCATATAAAATGCATTTTTGATTATTTATAGCCTATTTTATTATTTATATGCAGAAAGTTATAAAAATTTAATTTTTTTTTCTTAAATAAAAAATACAATAGAAGTCATTTATTTGAATTGTAACAAATAAATTACTATATTTTTGCGATGACAACATTTAAATTTTAAATGACTAAGATTATTATTTATTCGTTAGATATTTCAACTAAATATGAATATAGAAATACTTTATCAAATAAAAAATTTTTTTCTTACAATTCATGAATTTTAAGTTACTTTTAAGGTATTTTTTATAAATATTTTATATCATTGATACTACAATTATATGAATTTGTAAAAAAAAATTACATATGCAAAATTTTAGTTTGATGAGATAACTTTTAGCCATAAAAAAAAAATCATTTGTCTTACGTAAATCAGTTTGTTTATACATTCTTAAAATATTTATAGATTTAAACATTGAATTATATTCAAGTTTTATGGAGTCTTTCTCTGTTAAATAAACTAAATTCCGATTAATTTTAAGTTAACTTTTAAACAGAAAACAGCGAATTAAATTAAAGATATATCAGCTTTTAATTAATAATTAAATTTGGAAACATAAGTCTTATATATAGACTATATAAAAAAAAGGATTTTCTCAACATCTCTTAAGAAATTTTTCATTGCTTAACATCAACTTGCAAAGCGTTAATTAGAAATATGGGAGGCAAAAGCAAAAAAAAAAAAAAAAAAAAAATGAAGGAAAATTTCAAAAAAGCCTTCTATAATATATAATAAACTCTATTATAATTATATAATATAAAAATTCTAGCATATCAATTTATATTTATTAATTTTAATTTTTTTTTAATCTTATAATCATAAAATTGGCTGTCGCAAAATACGTTTCAAAAATACATAACAAACATGCCTTTATTATAAAAAAAATTGATAAAACTTATTTAAAAAAATAATGCTATGAAATTATGCGTTTGATATAGTAAGCCAATACAAAATATAAATAACGAACGATAAAATCTGTAAAAAATATTTTCCAAATACAAATTTAATGTTAATAATAATTTAATTTGCGTTTTTTTTTTTTTTTTTTTTTTTAATTTTTGTTAATTTTAACTATCTCAAATTAAAAAATATATAAAAAAAAAATTATAAAAATTATGAAATAAATTGT
>WUQG02118020.1:0-25041 GCA_011317285.2 Androctonus mauritanicus | reverse complement strand
CGTGAACCATTATACAAAGCTTCTTATTCACACTTTATTCACAATATTTGTAAAAAGAAAAAATTACATATAAACTGAGCTTCTAATGTCCTTCTTAGCTGAAGAGCGCCTTCAATGTTAAACTTTGTACACATCAATATTTTTCAGTTTGTTTTATAGTGTAATACTCTGATTAGAGTGGAGCACTTAATACATCTCTCTCTCTCTTTCTCTTAATTAATACAGCAATACTTACATTTTATATTAAAAATAAGAATTTTATGCAATTGTAGAATTCATTAATTTGAAATTTTGTTTTTTCGTAAAAAGTTTATTATGGAAAACTATTTTATAAATTGCTGGTTAAATGATAAATTCAATCTCGACTTGTGACTAAATATATTTGGTCACATATGATTCGAAAGTCTTCAATATTCATAAGTTTTTATTTTTTTTATATTGATTAATATTTTATATTTTGTAATTTAATATCTATTTTTTGGCCTGATTTTTATTTTGGGTTTTTTAAATAATATTTTTTTATAAATTATTTTCTCATTTATCACAAAACTACAGTGCCAGATTCTGTTTTAATAGAATTATCAGCAGAAAGACTGAAATGTTAGCATTTCTTTATAATTTCGATTTGAAATTCTTAAAGTAATACACTAAATAAATTACATTACTGTAAATTTAAAAACGAAGTTAACTTTTTAAATATTATTACTTCAAACAGGAAAATGTTTGCACAATAAAGTAAATATGTATAATTATGAATTAAATATTTCATCCATAATTAAAGGTTTAATTATAAATTTTTAATTTAAAAGTTATTATTTAATCCATAATAAATGAAAGAATAATTGCTGATATCCTTCTTATTCTTCGCACAAAAGTAAATTAGTTTTTATATTTGTAAAAGTGGTTATGTTTCATCGAATAAATGAAATTATTTCTAAAATGTTACCATCCAACTGAAATCTAGTACGAAGTCAATTCTTCACAATATAATAAAAGTAATAGTTTGTTGATATTTAGACTGACATTTGAGAATAATAGATTATAATAGAACAGGCCGCTCCAGAATTTTTGGCAAGAGACGAATCCAAAATCGGAAGTATCATATCTTACTATATAATGAACCGATGAGAACATAATGTTCCTCATTTTGTCTTATTCTTCGAAGAATAGTTGGACTAATCGTGCTGTGTTTCTCACCTCTACTAATAGCTCTGAAAAATTGAAGATTTTTATAAAATTCGATAGGAATGTTTTGTCTATAAAATTAACTCGATGCAGCATTTATAAATCCCTTAACTTCAACTATGTAAAAATGGTTAATATTCAAACTTATCAAAATAATTCTCTAATATCTTCCAAATTAATCGATGAATTTTTATGAAATTTAGCAAGATGTTAACGCCATAGATGACGATTTTGACAGCATATTAATTAATCCTGTAACTGCAACTATTTAAAAATGAAGGATATTCAAATTTCCAAGGTTTCTTCTAATAACTTTTGAACTATTTAATAGATTTTTATGAATTTCCTGTCATTAAAAATGATTTTGATGGCATGTGTTTAAACTCGCAGTTTTAATCATACAAAAATTAAGCGATTCTTTCTAGAAGTATTTATTTTTCTAAAAAGTAAAAAATGAATATTATTAAGAGATCAATTGATGCAGCAGTACTTATATAATAGCTACTTCAAAACTTTAGATAAGAGATGAAATTATGACATTCAAATGATTGCAAAATTTTTTCACAATCATATGAATGTTTAATTTTTCTATACTGCCATAGAAAGTTATCCTTTATTTAAAAACCATGATACAAATAGAAATAAAAGATGATGATGTAGATACCATGTTTTTGAAAATTGGTCCAGTGATTTTGATAAAAAAAAAAAAAAAACACAGAAAACATCAATGGACTACAGAAATAATATATGAATATTTTTCATTCATTTATCCTTTTATATTTATTATATTCATAAATTAATTTTTCATTATTTATCACTTATAAATTTTGTAAATCCTGTAATAATTATGAAATTTTATTGTAAATAATTAGCATTTTTATTAAAAAAATAATTTCATGGCTTATGTTTATTATTAAATAACTATGATTTTATTTAACAATAAAAATAAGTTATCAACAATTATTTCTTTTTAAAAGTTTTTTACAAGTATATAATATATTCAATATATTTTACTATCACATTAAAAAATTATAAAAAAAAGGTTGTTATCACTCTTTTCATGAATTTCTTCCTCTGTTAATGCAGAAGGTTGATAATTTTTCTTCACTAATAAAATAAAACCTTGTAAGTTGGTTAAATTTATTTATATGAAGTAACTACGTCTACTCTATTTTTATCCTCGGTAAACTTTCTCTTATTCAAGTTAATCCATTTTATGAGACGTTAACGAATAATGTAATTTGGAAAGACTGAAAACATTTCATCCAAAATTCTAACAAGTTCCATGTTTGATAAACAAATTAAATACGATGAATTTAATAAAAGGTTATATTTTTTATAATTCATAATTTAAACTTCCGATAAAGGAATTTTAATTCAGATAATAATTCTTCCGGAAACTATTTTAAATTTAGAAAATCAGATTAATTTTTCTTTCGCAATCAAGAAATAAAATCAATTAATTTTAATTTTATATTATGATTTTAAGATTTATCTTTAAAAATTCACGACAACACGAATAAAAATCATTCTCATTAATTTTTATATATTTATACATTATAAAAGAACATTATTGATACTTAGTAATGTGTAAATATTTGTTACGCAAATGAAAAAATGACAGTCTTTTGTTTCAATTCAAAAGTATTTAAAGCAAATAACTCTTCCATCAACGAGAAAGTCTTTTACGACTAAAAAGAAAAAATCGAAGCAGTGAAAATATAAACAGGAAATTTATGAATGGCTAATTTTATTGATTTTTAGCTGGATTTATGTACTGCATTAAATTTACAATTAAGCTGAATATCAATATTCTTGCGGCACAAAACAATATGATGTGAATGCTATATTTAAGCCAGTACAATATTGTAAAAAAAATATTCAATTAAATGCGAAAGAAAAGAAAACTAATTTATTTTTGAAATAAATATTGCATATTTTTTCCTTATCAATAAATAGTGGAATGTTTGAACTTTTTATTTTTTCCATGCATTTTGTAAATAATTTGTTTTCTAAAATCATAATAATAAAAATATCGGGTCATTCCACAAAGTAATGTCGTTTTTATCATTAATTTTTTTTTTTGCATTTTACCCCCCTTTTCCATCAGGAAGATTGGGGCCACTTCCAACTACGTGCTGCACCCACACCGGTGGAGGGAGACCGGATGGTGAAGGACGGAGATGGCCGGGCCGGGCCAGCACCCCGAAAAATATTTTGAGGAGATACCAGACCCAGAACGCGAACCCGGGTCTTCCCGCGTGGCACGCCAACTTTATCATTAGGTTTTGAAAGGATATAGAAGATAATCACTGGCTAATTTAATCGAGTGTATATTCCATAGAATAAGTCCACCTCGGCTTAGTAATATTTGTAATTTTAAAAATTGATGTTCAGACAAGCTGAGACACGTTTGAACAAGTACAGTATTAAAGTGATATCACTTTTGGGATGACCCGATACAAAACGTATAAGTTAACATGGTCAATTGGATATTCCATAATTCTAAAATAAAATTATAATAATTTGATCTTTATTTATTGTTTTTCTTTATCGATTTTTCTTATAATCTTTTCAATAGGGAATTCGTAATTGCTCAAATAAGTTATTAACAATCAATTCTTAAATGCATAAAATATATGTAAATAATATAACTTCTATGGACCTTTTCAGACCATTTTGAAATTATTGTCCGAAGTGGCATAATTTATGAATTCAAATAAGTTAGGCTAATTTTATGTTCATTAAATTTAATTTTAGAAATAAATAAAGTTTTTCCTTTTATGAAGTTCATTTCGAACAATTATTATTATTTTATTTTGATTCGAAAAAGATATTTTATATTAGTCTTTATCAATTAGCAACTATTATGTTTTTTATTATTATTATCTTTCTTTAATTTTATATACTTTTTGAAACTCACCTTTTCTCAATTTATTAAAAATATTTTTTTAAATTATTATCTTCTAAAAACCACCACAATAACAAATTAATTTCATTCTCAAAAGATTAGCCATCTTGTAATGATATTATTACCATCCTCATCGGAAAATGAAAGAAAATCATAAATATCCTATTTATTAGTTATCTATTAAAAAAAATATCTGCTGGTAGCACCAAAAAAAGCATAAAACAAAATCCTTTTCTTCCTTGCATAAAATGGTATCAGGTTATTTACGAAAATATATTCTACTTTTTTTGTTCAAAATAAAGATGGAAAAACTAGAAAACATAATAAGTAATTTATAAGGCGAGGAAAAGGTGTTTTTTTTTCCTATATTTACAAGAAAATATTTATTTTGTTTAAAAATAAAATATTGTTTCACGCAGTTTTTGATTCATAATTTTCGCGTAGCTATTTATAAAATTACTTTCATCCAGTCGATTAATTATGTATTTTGACATTGAAAATAAATACTTTTAAAAGGATTAGTTATTCTGAAACTTAAGCTAAATTTTTAAATTAATTAGCCATTATTTAAAGCAATTTATAACTTCGGTGATTAAAAAATATTATTAAATATTATATTAAAAAAATTTTTATGGCAATATTTTATTTAGAGAGAATAAAAATTATCTAGAAGGAAAATTATCAACAACAAAAAAAAAAGCCAGAAGTTTATTAATATTTGGTGAATTAAAAATATTTCAATTCAAATAAATAAATTTATTTATTTTATTTCATTTTTAAAGAAAAACTTTTGGCAAATAAATATTTTAAAAGATTAATTTTTATAAAGTCTTCGTTTAGTAAAATACTGTAAATCATTGTATTTAAATAATTCATTTATCAAATATTTAACTCGAACAGCACAATATTTAGTTAATTATGAAATAATCAGTTGCAATATTTATGTCAATGAACATTTTATTTATATTTTTAAAGGAATTTTTTTTTATTTTTTAGCATACGCAACATAATTTGCTATTAAAATTGCTAAATTTCTACAATGTAAAAAAATGGAAAATGTTTTTAAAAACAACGTGGTAAAGATAGCGATTTAAATAAAATTAATTGCAAAAATAAGTTCTGTAAAAGAAAACTGTATAATATTGTAGTTTTTATTTTTTGGATTTAATTTATCAGATAGGTACAAATGCTTCTCGTAGAAATAATAAAAACAAAATTCCTTTTCCAAATCTAATTAAATATCCAAAATTGATATCATAGATAAAATTTCCAGTAAGAATTCATTCACGCAATTTAATAATGAAAAATAAAAATGAATTACTTTTTGTTTGTTAAAAATGAAGATCCAGTTTAACAGTTTTAGAAGCCATCAATTCTCTAGACATCTCATATTTATACTACTATCATAACACTTTTTTCGTTAACTGGAGTGAAGCAATTCCTTGTCATTTATTACGCAAAATATCGTACATACAGTAAAGTACGTCGAAGTCGTGTCAAGAAACTTAAATGTCAAGATGTTTTTTATTAAAAGTGATTAACATTATTGGCTATTGTGTCTAATAAATACGGTATAAATAAAAAATATATCTAATATATCTCGACAGATGTATATAATAAATCTATAATATGTTACCCTTCAATCTGTTTGAATATCAGTGTTTATCAAATTGGTACAAAATATATTTCTACCACGTATATTTACAGTATGTTTACATCACTGAAAATAAGTTATCCTTTGGAGCAAGTTTTGCAATTAAAATTTATTTCATTTATTGATTCTTGTACAAAATCAGGAAATTGTCTTTCAGTTTTACTGTAAAAATTCCTACGACATTTCTCTAAAATCATTATTGATTTATACTTTCTTCAACAGCGTGAAAAAGGTTTAATATAATTTTTAATCGTAAGACTAATGATATGATATTTAAAGAATGCCAAATTTGTTTAATTTTATTTTTCAATAGAAGTATTACCATAATTTAATCATTTAAAGATTTTCCGCCTTAAATCGCAAATGTGTAGATTCGAGCAAATTCGACTTTATATTCAATCGAGCGATATGAGAGGTGGACCGATTAGAAGCTCGTTACAGGCTGGAAATTCCCACGATGTAGTAGATCAAACAGGAAAAACTATCAAAAGATAGACCTAAATCTTTCCTCAAAAATATAAGGACTGGGACTCGGGATTCTATCCTGGATTTTTCAATACGGATTTTCCAATGGAATCTATGTAGTTCAAATAACGCATTTCGATCGGTTGAAAACATAACATTCGCTTTCTATCTGAAAGATTCGGAATCAGTTCAGTCTACATTGTCAAATTTTTTCGGGGGAATCCAGCCTCTGATAAATTAATCTACCGACTTAATTTCACCGAATGTCTAAGCATCTCATGATGATCTCTATCGATGTTTTCTGGAAGGGATCATGGCTTAATATCTGACAAAGATGGGAAATGCACAAAGTTAAAAAAAATACGTACTAATTTTTCAATATTTTTTTTTTCTAAATTAGAAATGAGATTTCGATTGAACATCCGAAACAAAATAAAGCGTAATTATATAAATATTAAGATATGTTTCATAAATAACATTTGTAATAAATAAAGAAAAACAATTAAAGTTTGTTTTCGTATTCGTTACTGATATTTATGTAAGAAGTTTAGATGTAAGAACTATCGTGTTAGTGTTACGAACTATGCATTGTTAAAAATGACACCTTTCTAATTGTTCTTTGTGAATCAGTATCGAAATTATTTTTAGTACCGTAATTTGTTAGCTAAATTTCTTCAAAAGCTGCCGTATCAAAAGAAAATCTTGGAGAAGAATACAGTAAATAGTGAATATAGTAATCATGAAATTAATAAATTTAAAAGATTTAGAATCGATGAAATGATAACTTTCCTATAAAATATTAAATTAAAGTTTGATCTAAATATTTTAAGCAACAAAAATATAATATAAAATCACTGCCAAAAATATGTTTGCTATAAATATTTAATAAAATTTAAAATAACACTTTCCCAAACTTTCAGAATTTAAAATAAGCATGATGTTTTTATTAATGATAAATTTTAAACTAAATCCAATCGATAAACTAACTAAAAAAATTTCTAACTCGAGACTTCACATTAAAATAATAATATAAAATAAATTTTTTGTTTATTTCTTAGGAAAATTATTATTTTCTTTGAAAAATTTCTGATAAAAACTGTATAAATAGATATCACATAATAAAATTATTATTATATTTTTAAATTTATGAATAATTTTAGCTATTTAAACACATAATTTGAATTAGGTTGTTTATTTTAAAATTTACTATTTTTTTATTTTACTTTTATGATTTTTAGATTTATGCAATTAAACAGTAATTTATAAATAACGATTAATTATTCGTAAATTAGATAATTTATGAATAATTAATCATCATTTACAAATTACTTTTTAATTTCATAAATCTAAAAGCATAAATCTGCATAAACCTATTTCGAGTTACCTAATTTTAATATTAATGCAAATTTTAGTTATTCATTTTATTCAGTTATTCACAAAATTTTATTGATGAAAAGCATTAGCTTAAATATTTTTGAATGCCAGTTCAAAATACACGAAAGATACCAAAATTTTTAATATACTTAAATCAAAAATTAATACATAATGCATGAACAATTAAATTCCTCGTATACGCAGTGTCTTAAATATTTAGATAAATGGATTTCAGATGCTTTAAATATTTTTTTGCTATCAATCAATTTTTGCAATTTACTCCATTTTTCTTTCTTTTCTGTTCTTAGAATGCTTCATTAATCAATTGCTGTCATGAATTTTATTTGTTGCTGACATAACATTTTTTTGTTTTAATTTTTTATTTAAATTTTATTAGTGCACAGGTTTCAGATTATCAAAGTAATTATATTTTCTGAATGAAAGTAATTGGATTTAGATGAAGAAAAATTTATGATACTTTCTCGAATTAAGATGGTTATATAGCTAGCTGAAGAGTCCAATATTATACGTGTTTAAATATTTCAAAATAAGTTTTATATCAGAAAAATATCGAGTCATCCCAAAAGTAATGTCTTTTTTTTATACTGTACTTATTCAAACATGTCTCAGCTTGTCTAAACACGAAGTTTTAAAACTTTTACAACATTGGAAGAGTTTTATTGATTCAAATGGAGAATATATACTTTATTAAATTAGCGAATGATTTATCTTTTATATCCTTTCAAAATTTAATGCTAAAGACGACATTACTTTTGGGATGACCTGATATTCAATTAAAAAATAATATTTCATGAAGCGAAATTTGCATGGTAAAATGATCTTCTTTTAAGTCTTTATGGGAACAAAAAGATTTTTTTGTTTTTGTTTTTTGCTACTATAATAGTTAATTTTGGCTACCTGTCACGTTTGGTAGAGATATCATTGCGATTGATAACATTTTCTGGAGCTATATCGTTACAGTTTTATAATTCTGTAGCCGATATTTGAACCAGTATCAAAAGATGAGTTATTTGGTTTGCAAATTACTAATTTAAAGAGTTTAGTTAGAGAAGTTACATCATTAAAGTAAATCTCACGTTGTTTTAATTATTTTGAAGAACGAAATAAAATTATTGTACTGTATTTGAAAAGGCAGTACTTGAAAAGTCGATGCAAAAACAAAAATTTTTCGATAGTCATTTAATTATTCTGGTAGAATAAAACTAATCTATAAAAAGTTTTGAAGGTTTTCAAAGATTGAAAATTCGCTAATTACGGTTTTTATTAGTGCATAAAATGTGTTATAAAATATGTGCAGTTTTTAAACTCTTCAATCGGTATTGAAAAAAAAAAATAATGAAACCATCAGAACTATTGGAGTGATTATAATTTCGATCTTTTTTATTATTTTATTTTTTTTAATAAAAATTGAGTAACTTCTTTTAAAATATCCGATGTATCTAGGAACAAGAGAGATTACTTTAGCACTTGACAAAGAAACTGTTTCGAAAACAGGAAATTTTCTTTCATATCTTTAAAGTTTCGATAGATCATAAAAAATTGAAAAAGTTTTATAACAATGAACAAGATCTGTTGTTAAACTACATAAGGATTATTTGTAAATTTTTTATTTTATTTTATTTTAAGTAAGTATTTCATTACATAAGATTTACTAAATATTCATGAAAATATTTTTTAATTTCTAACGTTTTATTTAAGAGATTAATTAAAAAAAGTATTAAGCGTCACAATTCCCAAAAGTGATAAATCGAAATGAGTTTTCGGTACAGAATGATAATATATCAAGGGAATTGCTACGCTTAAATCATTCTACAGACCTTGAACTTTTCTCATAATAGTTTGCGTAAGTGTTCCTTTTACCTTTTAATTATTTGCGAATTCCATTTTCTTGAATTCGTTTTTTCTTTTATTTCGTTTCTGAACGCCAACATTTTAAAAACAAAACTTTTTAAGCACGTTTTTCAAATATAAAAATTTAAACTATAAGCGAGAATTATATATTAAAACAATTCATCAAATTTATTATTTATGCTTTCCAACATTTATAATAAAAACTTAATAAAACAAATAAATGCTCATGAAAAATATTTCCATTTTATTATAGAAGTTAATAGATTTTATGATTTTTTAAATGTATTACTGAAAAGTGATCGATCTTTTCACACTTTTTAGATTTTTAAGGTTATTTTAAGACATAAATTCATCTTTTTTTTAATTTCTTATTCGGTTATTTAACAAATATTTCACGAAAGAATTAAAGTTGCCCACTTTTCAGAACGAGTTCTTTAAGAAAACACGTTGATGGCATATATTTCGATGGCCATCAAAATTATTTTCAATGGCATACTATATGTTGGATGTCCTAAAATGTATTAAATAGTTCGCTAGTCTTATTGTCAATACTGTATTGATATAATTATTATATACTAACTGACATACACAATGCTACTCGAGTAATATTTAAAAACAATTAATTTTTATAAATAATAACCTAAGTACATTTCATTCTAAGAATTATAAGAGCAAATGTATATAGTCTATAAGTTATATAAATTTTGATAAATAATTATTTTTTATTTTATCGACAATAGATGGCACTAAATGTTAATAATGCAGGAGTAACGTAAGACTTACTCGCATTTCTTAACACTTAATTCCATCTATTGTCAATAATATAAAATAATTTATTTATCAAAATTTGCATAATATATAACTTATACGCGTTTGGTCCTACAGTTTTTATAACGTAGGAGCAAACGAGTATAAGCTATACGTATTGTCAATAAGATAATATAAAATTTCGACGAAAATCAAATGTTATCCTACAGGATTAAACGGTGCAGCTTCTAGATGACCTTTAATGGCAGAACATGGCAACCAAATTTTGAAAAAAAGCTATTAATTAATTCAAAATTTATTCGTAGGGAACACGTAGATATGACTGTGATCTTACAAAACCTCCTCTTTTTTTGGAAAGTAGATTAAAAAGTCGCCAGCATTTTATAATTAATCCTGTCACTCGAAACTATTAGTTGGAAGGTGAAAGTGCCAAATAAATGCGCTTTTTTAATGTTATTCTAGAATTAAAACAGAAATATACGTGTGCTAATAGATTTAATTCATTAAAAATGAATAATTATAAGAATTAATCCGTGGTGTCATTTTTTGATTAAAAATAATAATAAGTCATGTACTATAATTAATTAAAATTTGATATATAAGAATGATAAATAAAGAAGTAGTTATATAATCTCGAATTATTTTTATTTTAAATAAAAATAATCTTTTAATTAATTTATTCATAAATAATAAAATTCAATCAATATCATTAATTTACAGATTCTCAATCCGTAAAAAGTAAACTTTCTATTAGTGTTACATATAAATGGTATATCGAAATAATTAATTTAATAATTTGAGGAAATCGTACGAAAGTTATTATTAATTTCTGAATGATATATTCAAACATTTCAGTATTAAAACATTGAATAAAATTCTGTTGTTTTTTTTTTAATCTTAATTTTATATTATTAAAAAAAGTATCACGAAACTTTTGCGATATAGTTTGATTTCATTTTTATTTAAAAGTTTTGTTTTGAAAATAATAAATCCATAAAATCTTCAGTTGCGAATATTTTATATCTTGCACGAATTCTTGAAATGTCGAGATATGAAAGCAGAAACTTTTTCATTTGTTAAATATCATTTCTTTCCTTCAGAAAGAGAATTTATCATTGAAATTTTTAAAAGTTCAGCACACGAATAAAATATTTCTCTTTTATCCAAATTAAAATCTAGTTTTATTGTTAAAGTTATTTAGAAAACATTTCACAATTTTTTGATTAAAACGCGTGATTAGTTAATTCATTTTTCTCGGAATTTCGATCATAATTAATTATTTTAGATATAAATATTTAATGCAATATTTTTTATGTATATATATCGAATTTGAATAATTTATAAATAATTTAATAATGCAAATATCTCATATTTGTTTCTGTATGAAAAAAAGTCTTTCGTAAACTGAAATGTTGTGAATTATTCATGCCGTAAGTCTATATACTCAAATATTATATAAACAAAATAATATTTTATAAAAAGTTTATCTTCGCAACCTTCAGAAATTTTCTAAAAATAATAATTTCCTGAACTCTTCCAATTTTTTTCCTTTTTTTAAACTTTATCAAAAATTTCAGGTGGGGAAAAATATATTAAAGTTTTAATAACCGTAAAGTGTCTTATATTCTATAATAATATATTGTTGACGGATTATTACAAGAAAAATATTTTCTCTTCTTTTTATTTACTGAATTGTGATAGCAATTTTTAAAATAACAAAACCGAAATTATAAACAAGCGGACAGATTAAAAATATATATAAAATATATTTTATTATATTTGCGATTTAAAATATATATATATTTAAAAATCTATAAATAGATAGAAAATTTTTATTAAAAAATTTAATTTCATCGAAGAAAATTTGAGATAGTTCTTTGTATAAAAAAAAAAAAAATAGAATATATTGTACATGGCGTTGAATATGATGCAATATGAAACGTCGTGTTATAATACAGTTCAACAATTTTCGCGTCAGAATATTTCGAAGTCAACAATTTCGAATCGTTTTTCCGTGACAGTTTCGATGTCTGCAATGGTTTTCAGACGCACAACTGTTGAAAAGAATGCGAAACATATTTTTTTTTTTATTTTACAGCATTATGTTTCATTCTGTAAACATTTATATTTCAACTAGCATTTGTTGAAATGAGATCTAAATCGAATTCTTTCGATAAAATTCGATCACGCGTGCAAATTTAAATTAATATGAAATAAAGAGGTTAATTCTATTTCTCCGTACCATGAAACAGAATCTCATTAATCCGAATCGATAGTTGTTAATTGAAAAGTAGAAAGATGTAGTTGGTTAATCGGTTCTGAATCGTAATTATTACGTCGAATAACGAATTTAATTCACTTGGAGAAAAGATTCACCAAAGATTCCTTTCTACAGATTGATTGATCACTATAGAAAGGAATCTTTCTACTGTAGAAAGATCAGTGTAGAAAGATTTCTTTTTACAGTAGATCGAAACGATGCTAAAGAAATATTAATTATGTTTTAAAATAATAAATTAATTAGTTTTTTTATTCAATTTTTAGCGTTAAAACAATATTCTCTTTTAATTTTTACAAATTTGTTTAACGTTACTGAATAAATTATTCCTAAATATAGAAAATATTGTTGCATCGTGTTAAATCGCGGTGATCTGGTAATATTAATTAATTAATCACTTTTTTAAAGCGAAAATACGGAAATTAACCATTTCTAAAATTTGAATTGACAATATATTTCTTCTGTATAAGTGAATGCAACAATAGAATTTGAAAAATTGAAATATTTGCATTTGAAGCGCACTGTTATCATATTGAAAGGTATTACAGTATTGTTATTCCTTTTATCATTGTAGTAACACCATAATGTTTACTGCTATCGCTTTTACGCATAAAAGAAGATTTTTGCAGGATTGGGTACGAAAATTTTCTTTTATTTATATTTCATTTTTTTGTTATTAAAATGATAAAATTCAATGTTTTCTAATCATCAGTTGAGTATTTTCTTAATCTTCTATCGATTAACTTAAGTGTATGAGAGAAAATAAGCTAATTAGGATTAGAAAGTACAATTAAAATTGACGATTAGTGTACTTTTTAATTAGTGGATTAAGCAGTAAGTAATTAAAGACATTAAATTTTTAAAAGCAAAGGATGTGTATCTTTTACTGTATAATTTTTCACCTGAGCATTTTCTATATTATTTAAGCTAATTTATTCCTATAAGTATTTTATAACATAATCTAATTATGGTATAAAATTAACTGTAGAATTTTCTTTATATCAGTTAATGGCTTATAAAATTTTAAAATATTTTCAAAACTATATTAAAATTTTGCACCGATATAATTTTTAGATATGTAAAATCAACTTCTGGAAGGATTTTCTTAAAAGAGTTTTCGGTGATAAGAAAAAATCTGGAAAAATATAAAATATCAAATTTAATAAATACAGGAAAAAATATGAAGAATAAAGGGTGAAAAATTCAAATATTAAATTGAATTATATTACAGTAATCACGTATAAGGAATAATAAGTTTACCTACTTTATAGGTATGACAGATTTAGTCAAATATGGAGTACTCGAGTGAATTTTTTAAATCACTAATTACTAAAACCTATTTTTATCTTTTAAGTAATTCATTTGTGTATGTGAATTTTTTAAATTTTTTATTATTTATATTTTGTCGTTTTTACATTTACTTTTTTTACTTAGTTTTTTAAATTCGCTTTGTTCATCTCAGTCTTTTTAGACTTCTCTACTTAATATTGTAAATCTTTCTGCATTTTTGCATTCTAGACAAGAAAGATAATAGAAAGTTTAATAGTTTCATATATAGAGATAATCGATTGTACAGCACAACACACTTGGAAATTAGTATATAAACATAAATCTAGATGTTTTATATTAATGTTGAGAAAATGGGTTAAACGAAGTGATATTTCAGAAAATGCGTATTTTCTAATTGATTGAATTGCCAATCGATAGGAATAGGGAGAATTTTATACTAATCAACCAAGTGGAGATAGATAAACGTTAATAGTTTACAATTTCTTTCTTAACAGATTAAATCAGAAGATTTCTTTAGAATTTTTTATTAATTCTTCGTTTAGCATTTGGCCATCCATTAAACTTTCCTGACTGTTTACAGTTTAAAAAAATAACACGATGGAATGAAAAATTCTAACAGATATTCTAAAGAAAGATAAAGATAATATTAAGATCAGAGTTGGATTGTATGACATTTTAGTATCTGGAAAAAAATTAACCTATGATTCTGTATAAATAAAATTAGAAACCAATTCGATTCTGCTAGATCATATTAAAAGCTAATTAAATGCATGTAAATTAATGTAATTTAATTACCTGTGATCAGCAATTTATTAGTTTTTTGTTGTGTGGTGGTAAATTAAAAGGTTTTGAAATTTTATTATATATTTTTCTAAAGAATAAATGCGATAAATGTAGTTGCAGATTTGAATTTTCTCAAATTTCGGGTTAAAATACAATTAAGATGAATAATAAACAAGATATATATTATTGATGAATTTTAAAATACGCTTGTTCTTTTTTACCAAAGATGTCTTTCTCAATGTAGAAATTTGTATAAGTAAACGCTTTATATTCTTGGTATTAGTAATTATTTATAAAATAATCTTAAATGAAATTTTAAATGTAATTCACTTAATCCCATCATCAAAAAAATAATGCAATAAATGCATTATTCAATCTGGAATCATCAGAATTATACAATTCAACTGAATTCATGCTCCTTTCTTTTTTACTTATTGACACATTAAATAAATTATTTGCAAATTATATCTGATTAATATGATTCTTTTTAATCAAAGATATTCAAATGTATCTTCATCAAAGCTCTTTTTTTTTCTCAGGAAAAACAAAATAACTTTGCCATCAGTAAAAAAACTGACTTAATATGTTGAAGCATATTTTATTAGACTAATTTCAATACTAACTTCTGAATGACGAAATGTGTTTCGACTATTAAGAGTTTCATTATTGACTGCTTTACGAAAGGCGATAATTTATTTTCCTCGAAAAATTAATATTACTCGTATACTGTATATAAAATATTTATGTAGCATGTATGTATAAATGTTAGCTCTAATTTTTGTATTTCTCTAAGATCTATAATACTGAAATTTAGGATATTATAAAGGAACCACTTAACTCGTGTAGAAAAATTAAGGCAACGGAAATTCTATCTCAAAAGAATAGGAAAGGAGGAAACTAAATTTCCTATGTTTAGCTTATTGAAAATTAAAAAAAAAATTAGTTTCTCAATCATATGCGTGTTTTTATGTGCAGAATGACATCCTTTACAGATTTATTGAAAAGATTATACTTAAAAGAAATCGATAAAAGTATCAGCTCTCAAATTTGACGGATTTTAATGTTAGTTCTGTTTTGATGAAAATCAGTATCGTGGGTTTGCGGGACGATGAGGCACAGGCTTAAGCCTTAAATAGCCTTAATCAGGATTTCTGACACCAGTTGAGTTTTGATGTGACCCAGCAACACAGCTGTTTCGGGCCGAAGAAACGCGATTGTGGCGTGGACAAGGATGAGGCAAAAGATTTGGAAGGCACAATAAGTCAGACCACTCAAGTTTTAACAATAACATATTATGTTTAATGCGAGAGAGGGAGACTCCTTTACATTTGTTTACACGCGTATTGTTTTAACATGTCATTCGGGGGATAAATACTGTGTGAGTCTTGTTGTCGATCAGTTAAACAATTCGATGGCGAATTTGATGTTGAACTCCGGCGTAGGTGCTCTCGAAGACTATGACGGAGCTTCGGTAAAATGACCAGTCCTCGACTGAGACAACGGCAAATACTGGCGAAAATGAATGGACTAAGATGATGACAACGGCAGGAAAAGAAGACCACGAATCTTTGTCCAGCGGATCTTTTATAATCGTTGTCCAATTCCTCCCCCGCCGACCTTAAGACGAGCGGTCTGGACTTCAAAGTGATCTTCCTTGGCCCTGGTTTCTCCCTCGGGTCTTATCCACATTTGTTAATCTAAGATAGCCCCGGGTCATAAATCCTTAATTGTCATCCGATGAGTGGTAGTTGATCGGTATGAGGCTGTCGAACCATTCAACATATATTCAGCATTCAGCAACATTGTAAAATAATTGGAGATCTTATAATTCGGAGCTACGATCTTATTACAATTTCTTTTATTTTCTTTTGCTCTCTTCCTTTCGAAACTGGAAATAATGGAGGTATATTAATTCGGCCGCAAACAAGAATCGGCCGTGATTCTGTGTTGTTTTGCTCCGACTTCCGGCGCGACCAGTTAAAGAAAGGAATGACGAAGTTTATCCCGAAAACGAAGATAAACATCGTCATTCCTTTCTTTAATTGTCTTTATTGCGTGTGATACTTCCTTCTAATTCTAGAAATTGGTGTTAAGCGTATAAAATCGATTGTAACGAATTAAGTTCTTGTATGTGTCCTATTACAAACTACAAACACTATTTCCGTCATTGTCATCTTCCTTTGCCAGATCACGTGACCTTTACAGTATCTAAGAGTTTTAGGGGCGACAGATGACGAATAGGATGATAGCTTTTTCAAATTCAAAATATGGCTGCTCAAAATTCGACAGATAATTTAAATCTTATTTTGTTGTGTTATTGATCGGAGTGACCGTTTAAAAACGCAACGGCTTTCAACCCAGAAGATCTGGGATCGAATCCGGGACTATTCCCTATAAAATATTTAGTTAGTAGTCTGCTAATTATGACTATCGATAGTCTGTCGATTGTCATTGGTGTCGTGGTAAAGCATTCGCTTACCACCTTGGAGGATTCGGATTCAAATCTGGATGGATCCCACGCTTCCAGTTTTTCAGGAGGGACTGACCCTCTCCTGAAAAACTGCCTGTTAGAGCCCATCCTTCAACCGTCCGGCTGCCTCCATCTAGGTGTTAACCAGCCTGTGATGACTCTAAAGTATCCGCCTTCAGATAAAGCGTATCCCACCAGCCATATGGCGGCTTAATCTAACCAATCTAACTTAACATTAAGGTTACATTTCAACATATTTTGTGATTTTATTTATCAGTTTATATAAACGGATTTTTAGACACATTTCTATCATTATTTTAAAGTTTAGACTGCATTTAAATAAAATTAAAAAAAATAAATTCATTAACTTTATTTGCAAATTTAATCTTCTGTGAATTTAACATACTCTATCGAAAAATAAGAAAGATAAAACTCATTAAAAATAATTGAACGAATAAATAAATACAAAAAAAAAAACGAAAGACTCATTCTTTATTTTAAAATAATAAAGGTCTTGAATACTTTTAAAAAATTCAATCTTTTTATTTAAACAGAATCTGATAATGTTACGAAGCAATTCATAGTATCTTGGGAAGAAAACATCTTTCTCTTCTTCTATTGCTGCATTTCTCTACAAAGGCAATTTTCTATTTTCTTGTCAGAAAAATACAAAACCACCTGGGACCAGAATGTTTTCCTTCGTGTAATACAACTCGTTCTAATCCAAGTATAAAATGTTCTTCCCCTCGAAATCCTACCAGAATGCAAGTTATGATTAACTACTGAATTTTAAGAATTTTTCCGGCCAAAGAAAAATATTTTTGTATTGTTTATTTTATAGAAATTTAATTCTGTTATTCAAAATTAGTTTAAGTTCCAACTAAATCCATTTTATTGAAATTTAAACATGATTTTGATTTTATATAATGTAGATACATTATTTTCTACATTAACAGTAACGAGAGAAAAGGTGAGATACTAAGATTAAGAGATTAAGACAAACTAGAAGTTAATAGAGTTTTAATGGAAGATAATTAAACAAACCCAAACTGATAGAAGTTATATAATACTTTCAGGAATAATAATAATAAATAAAACAATTTATTCTTAATTTTGTTTTAAATGAAAACTAGGAAGTGACGAAGAAAAGCAAACGAAAAGAATTTTAATAGTTCTTTAATAAGAAATTTTCTCCTTTCTTCATTTTATATAACAATACACTAATCAATAAATTAACTGTGTTTAATTAAACTTATAATTAAATTCTAAGTTAAATTTCATTTAAATGCTAATAAAGCGAATATGTTACAGTATTTTAAAACATTTTTTTCAATTTTTTTTCCTCTCGAAATTTTTATACCGCTTCTAAACAACGTAATTTTAAATATTTTCATCGGTTATTTTAATCATAAATAGCTCATATAAAAATATTTATTTAGGAAAATGCTTCGTGTAAAAATAAAATTCTCTCGACAAGTAACTGTTTCTGAACGCTAAGTTTTAATTTTATTGTTAATAAAATTATGTTTCCTTAACTGAATTTTTCTGACGGATTTTAAAAAATAATTCAGACTTTTCTAACAAGTAAGTAACTATTAAATTATGTAACTGAAATATTGTTTTTGTCAAGGAATTTTTTCATGTTTTGCACCTCGCATCAATTAGACATCTGACGATGAAAAATTATTCGCCTATTCTTTTCAAAATAATCATTTCAGCCTGATATTTTTTGTTAAATGTAACTTTGAATTTGTGTTACAATAAAATTAAAATTTGGCATTAAATTATGATGATAACGTTTGACATTTAAAGAATTTCAGCAAATAATTTCTTTTTTAATTCTAATTGTTTTTGTTATTTATCATTAGAGTTCAGAGAGAATGTTGTTCTGCATCTTCTTCTAATTTTACTTATTTATCTTTATGATCAATATTAAAGTTGTATCATTATTCCAGAATTTGTCTTCTCGCAGAGTGAATGAGAAAAATGCTGTTTTAATGATATCTTAATATTAGAGTTAAAAAATTTGTATAATTTAATGTGAAATTTCAAAAAGAAATTAGATGATGATGTGTTTTTTTCTGATAAAGAACATGAAAATAAGGAATGTTTTCATTGAAGTTATAATCCCAATAGTTATGTGGTTATTAAAGAAATAAATTATAAAGTTTATTACTCTCTAAATACTTTCATAATATAAAGTCCAAAGTGTCAGTTGACTATCGATTTAATTATGTTAATTTATTTATAATTTAAGGACATCCAAAGACATCATTAAAATACACTTTTAACTTCAAGAGAGTCTATTCTACTCAAAAAATTTCTCTATTAAAATTTATTTGATAAAAAGATTATTGATGTTCCTATAACAAGTATAAATGAAATTCCTTCTCGCACTTGATCGCAAATCTTTCACCATAATACAGTCCACAGAAAAGAAAGTAACTGTGGTTATTTTTCTAGTTTTAATGTCTAAGATAAGAATTCTGTAATTATTCCACCAAATTTAATAGCAGTTTAGTCTGTAAATTAATACAGACAATATAATACAGTATTATATTGTACGAATTTATGATATCACATTTTAAACGAAACTGTTACTTTCTCTCTGTAAATAATATATAAAAGAAAATACTGTATGTATTGCAAATTAGACTGAAACTTTTCATTTCAGTTTATAAACAATTTTCTTGCTTAAATAGCATCCTCATTGAAAAAATAAATGCTTATTTACTGATAAAAATGTTTTTTTATTAATAATCAAATGACCGTGCTTTGAAAACAATGACATAGTTTCGAACGTATACAGCTTTCATGTTTAATAAACTTGTTAATTTTCCAAACAAAAGCAGACAATTTTTCCATTAAGTCATAACGCTTAAATGAACTAAATTTCTTATGAATTTTAAGAGTCGGATGATGAAAATTAACTGAAAAGAAAGATATCGAAAATTCATTATATGCGAAACATTAATCACGCAAAATTTACCTAATATAATGAAGTTTTGTTTAAAAATAAAAAAAATTGGACATTTTAAAAAAAATCTATTCATAGTATTAATAAGAAATGAAGCAAAAGTTTAAGGCTGTGCTTAGTTTTATTTTTTTTCTACTGATAACTATAGTACTTATTGTTTCTTATAGATTCATTTGATGCTGATTCTATCTGGAATTTGAGTGTTTCAGAATTAAAACGAATATTTTTAATACCTAGAAGTATTATTTAAAATTTATAAGATTCAAAATTAAGTAAACGACTACATTGTTAAATTTTAATAAAGCCAAACATCCGCCAGAACTCGAAAACTTACAATAAAAGTTTTGACTTAAGAAAAGAAAACAAACCAATTTAGTTCAGAATACCGCAGAATAGTCAACTCTTAAAATAATTTGGAGATGTGCATTCGAAACTAGTATTAAAGTCGGTACCGATCGTAAACCTTTCAAAGAAATCAAATAGAATTCTGCAAAGTTGTAAAAGCATTAGGAAAATAGACAATTGACGAAAATCTTCCTCAATACAAACATCTACTCGCAATCATTTGCTGAACAACTAGAATAAAAGATAAAAATTTAAAAGCGAACATTGTCTTGATTTGGATCCGAAAAGCTTTATACTTTATTGGATACGAAATGGTTTTCAACAGAATTATCTCCGTGGAAAAAAAACTAAACAGAAAATACAGTGTTTTCGCATCCTGAACCATCGTATATCTTTAATTAAATAAAGTCGTAGTTTATTTTATATATGTTGAATATATATTACCAACAATTTAAATCAGCATTACAGAAACGAATTGCTTAAAGTGCATTTAGGAAAGCAAATTGATGCAGGCATTTTCTCATTGTTTTCAGTGAATCAATCAATTCTGACATACGCGATAACTCCCGAATTGTTTTTTGAAAGGTTATACAGAAAACTAGCAAAATGAGTTAAATAAACAGCGAAAAAATAATGAGCGGATTATTTTTTAAGATGAAATGAATAGTTAATGACAAAAGAAAAGGCGTTACCTTACTGTTTAAAAATATGAGTTCAGTCTAAAATTATATGAAATTTAACACATACGGTGTTTCTTATGGTAACTAATGATTGAATATAAAATAAACTCTTTAAGAAATCAATATTATAATATAAGTTTATATTTTCTATACATTTCTTTTAAATTTGTTTACATTTTGTATTAATAAAACAATAATATTTAATAATTAAAAAGAAAAAAAAAGCCATCAATTATTCGGATATCATTATACTATGTTCATTTTCTTGGAATTTCTTTTTAAATTTAAACTTATTTTAATTTTGTTAATAAAAAATAATAATTAATTATAATAATTCCAATAAATATATTAAAGTTTCAGTATGGTTAAAGTTTCTTGGATAGTAGTCTTTTTGTTCATAGTTATGTACAAAAATACTTATAAAGTTATTAATAAAATTGAAAAATAAAACTATTATTATCCATGGAGTTTATATTCCTCAAATAAAAATGATAAAGCAGTAATAGTAAATTACACAGACATTAAATTACAAGCATATTGTCTAACGAAATCTTTATACGTGATCACTCTGATAATTACTTCATTTATTCTAGAGAGCTTTAAAGAAAATCGTTTAGCAGATGTAAACTGAACGAAAACAAATATTTGTTCAAAAAGAAATAATGGTTTGATTTTTCAAAAATTTTAGATCAATAATTCAATGAATGTCCATTAATGTAGTCGGAAAAAATCTGCTTATCAGATTTAGATTAATTTTGCATTAGGATCATTCAATTTAAATACCACAGAAATTGTTATTATTATTTTTTTGTATTTAATGCAAACAAATTAACATAAATAACTTAAAAACGGCATCTAAACTTATAATATTTGCTCCATATTATCTGAAAGTTAAAAAATGCACAAAATTTCTGACATAAACAATGCTACTTTTATTCGTGATAAAAATATTTTCTTATCGACATTTTTTTTTGCGAACAAAGTTGATTAATTGGATTTTAATGATTTAAGGATCCATGCTGTTTCGATCAATGGCTAGAGGAAGAAAGATGGAAAGTTGCGAGTAAGAGTATATAAAAAAATTTATTTTTTTTCAAAATTGATAAAACGTTTATCTTTTAGTATATGAAGGTTTCTGTTCTTCAAGCGGCATTAATTAAGTTTTTCATATTAACTGTACGCAATTACATTAAATATCATCGATTAAATATTAAAAAAGTAAAATAATTGTGTTATGGCGAAAGTCTAATAATGATATTTATGATAACATTAATAATAATATTTCTTCTCAATTTTGATAACTGTTTTATCTTTGATCTCATAGAATTCATCACGAAAATCCAGTAATCAAACGAACCATACTGAAGTAGAATGTAGTTCGTTCGATTACTCTGTTTTATGATTAAAGTTGTCTGAGAAAATAAGGGTTTCATAACAACTCTCGAAAATGATCATTTGTTATAGTATAAACTATCTCTAGTTAAAGTCGAAGAAGACTGTTTACAATTGGTCACAGAAAATATAAGAAAAGTATCTGTTGAAATCTTATATCTTACGTGACTTTGTTATATGATGGCTGACTGTTGAGGTCATCTAGAATGATTGAGTCATTAAATTTTAATTTCTTAAAAATAATCTTCAAACTGACTTTTAATAAAACGCAGAAGCAATTATTTTATATTTTTATTTATAAAAGATAAATAAAAAAATGTCTGTAATGTAATTATAAATTTATAAATATATCAGATGGTTTCTGGAACTTTTTCAAAAGAATTTAACTGCTTAAAAAAAACTTTTAATTTAACTGCATTGAAAAACTGACACACACACACATACACACACACATATATATATATATATATATATATATCAGTATTTTAATGCAATTAAATTAAATTTTTATGTATGTATATATATATATAATGTAAAATATATCCGATTTTTTACAGTCCACGATCAAATTAATTTTCTTTTGGTACTAAAAGTCGTTTTTAAATTTAAAATATTATTTCTAGCGTAATCAGTTATGAAAAAAAATTATATTTAGTTACAAAAAAGCCTATTTGTAGTTATTATACATAAATAGTTATTGGTAATTATAAAATATCGAAAAGTATTGATCCCATTCGATGGCATACAAAGAACGAATAAAAATCTCAGAAAGTATATTTAATTAATTTTAAAACGCTTAGTTACAATGGAATGTTAACAGCCTTAATCCAGAATAGAACCTAGATCCCACATTTCTAAATGTAACTGTAATGATCTAGAACTTGCCATGGATTTCCATCTCTTCCTATCCAATCAACTCTACAAAAGGATTGTCAGCAGCCGCACAAAGCGGTCTTTGGAATACTTTAACTCTGCCGTTGTTGTTATTGAACTTTACGCCACTTTTTATTCTTTCAGATATTAAGTGACAGGCCAATAATCTATTCCCCGTCGTATGATTGCTAATATCCCATTCCGCTAGCCGTCCTGGTCACGGGATTAACTGTCATGTGAAGAATTGGGTTCAACGATCCGTATCCAAACTTCTTAAGAACTTAAAGTATGAGATTAAGAATTGAATCCAGATTCTCCAGGGTAGAAATGCGAGGCAGCCATACGGCGGACGCTTGGCCACTTAGTACTTTGAAATAAAAAAACTGGAATAAAGCGAGGACAAACTGAAAAACAGATCGATTACGCTGCATTTTATAGATATAAATACTCTAAAATATTTATTCCAAATCTCCTTCGAAATATTGTCAAATTTCAATCAGATTTTGATTATATTTGTCACAGCTATTGATATTGCTAAATAATCAAATCACTGACGTTTTATTTAATATATCGAGATCGAATCGATTCATTTTCAAATTTTTCAAATCCTCTCCATTGATCTCCATCCTAACACCAACTATTAGCCTAATTTTCAATTCCCCATCCCTATTCTGTGGGTATTTGCAACTGGAAAAAACACAATACTTTTTATCATTGTAAGTTATCAATTTAAAATAAAACCTTAATACAGCACCAATGGTAATAAAACGTTTTTATTACAGTAACGTTTTCGATTTTTTAAGTGCTTCTTTAACCATAAAAATACACATAAAACAAAGGCTGTTATACAAATAAAATATAAATATATGAAATTCTAAACAGTTACAGAAAACGAAAGGCAATTTCAGATAATTTATTGACGTAATATGATTTAACAATATCAGCCAATTAATCATTAGATAAATAAAAATAAAGTATAAACACATGATATATGCATACTATGTAAACCATAGTTTATGATAAATATATTTTCAGTTTTAGCAGATTGATTATCAATTTTCTAAATAAATGAAAACTTTCCATGTTTCTTCCAAAATAAACATGCGCATACATCTATGTATGTGCGTGTTATTTTGGAAGAAACATACGCTTATGTAATTCTCTCCAAGATTCGACTGTCATGATTTTTGCATTTTTTAAATATAGCAATATTGGCTTAGGGTAAAATTATGACGTGAAAAAAATATAATAAATAGCTTAATAACGTAGAAATATGACTTAATAATTTGACGTCATATTTCTAGAAATAGAAAAAATCTCGATTAAATCAAATATGGCATCAGAATGAGGAACTGATGATGATACAAATATGTAATATTGTGCCAAGCGATAATGATTCTATTCAATAAATAATGTTGGAAATATGTACTAGTATATATATCACGATGACACCACACTGATATAGTATGGATGATTTCATAAACTATGTTATAATATATACTGTCGTAGTGATATAAAACTAATGAAATCGCAAAAACTTTCTTAGTGGATTACGTCATTATGGCATAACAATAGGGACAGTAAAATGATGTAGCGTTAGATATGATTCTTATATACTCTATACGAATAGGGAAAAATTACCAGAAGTACAGGGTTAGCAAGAAATAAGTTCCCCACTTCAGAGGACTCTAGAATGCGTTCTACAGGTCCAAATGAGATAAAAT